>JARTUT010000059.1:0-149974 GCA_030674115.1 Micraspis discolor | reverse complement strand
CTATATTATCATAAAACGCCATAAGTTCTTCTAACTACTGTAATGTACCCTGACTCATTGGCGACATACCCTTATCTAAATTGGTCGCCCCGAACTTATCAACACAATTATTAATTACAATGGAACAAAATGCATCATTGTATGCAAACAGATACACTTCCTAAATATTTCCAAATAAGTTCATGAATCACTTCTTGTAATCAGCACTTAGACCTTGTAACATCTTATCGAGGATGGTTAATTCTCGATGATGACCAAAGGCTGAATACGTGAATAAATATTGTAATCAAAACTGTACATAATGACCAACAATTTAGAGTATAAGTAACCATGTAACAAAGTCAGTAGTCTCTAGTCAAAGTCAGTAGTCTCTAGTCAGAGTCAGTAGTTCAATAGCTCACTTAAGTTCAGTAAGTAAGTTCAGCCCAGTTAAGTTAGTTCATCCAACAATCTCGGTCTGCAAGATCACTTTGAAATCTTACTTACCATATCGATATTATAACCATCATAACATACTGTGTATTACTACGTTCGTGACGAAAAGTGACCTCTGGTGAATAAATAATTGAGTTAAAATTCTCATTTTTTCCTCAATTAATAATTTCGTATCCTGATCCATTACAAATTGGCGACGAGGATGGGATTTATTCAACTAGTTTACCAAGAAAACTTTGAATAGAAACCCTAGGTCCGGAGTACGAAAACCAGAAATTTTCAAATCCCGTAAGCTGGCTCTATATCCACGACGAAGTATACAGTTCAACCTTCAAAATCTACCAAATCCAGCGAGCCGCAGAGCCTTCTAGTTCCAGAACCACGGAAGAGATCTACGTTATGTTCCAACTCCTCATCATTGCAGCATTTCTAGCCATTCCGTAAGATTCAATAATTTTATTTGCAAACACTTTTCTTCTATTGCCATATCAATACTACTATTTCTGTCACTGCTATTTTTCAAAACAGGACAAACCCTGTTATTCTTTATAATTACTATTTCTTTTGGTGAACTCTACTACTCTATCTTTCGCGTATATAAAAAAATCAACCTTTTACTAGTCCAAATCTAACACGATTCAAATTTTTCTATAAACGTAGGCAAACTTACTCCTCTTTTCAAAGTTTCATACAACTTTTCTATATCAAGATAAAATTTTTCAAGCCTAAAGATGCCAGAAACAAGATCAACAACACATCAACAAACATTTATTTCTTTGGAAATGGCAGAACGTATGATCATTCGATTCGACGGTAATCCTGAGAAATTACATGAATTCCTAGACAACTGTAACATAGCTTTCGATTCGATCGAAGAAAACTATCAGAAATTGCTTCTTCAAGTTGTTAAAACTAAAATTTGTGACAAAGCCCGAATGCTTATTAAAAATAGGGATTTTACCACCTGGAATTCATTAAAACAATACCTCTTAGATAGTTACACTGACTGCAGAACTCATGCCCAATGGCAACTCGAATTACATGCATGCAAACAAACCACCAATGAAAGCGTTATTTCTTTTGCTAATAGAGTCGAAAATTGCTATATAAAACTTATAGGAACTTTTGATTATTCTATGGATACTTCCAAGCGTGAAATTTACTCAGAACTACTTCAAACTCAAGCCCTCAATGTTTTCCTAATGGGATTAAATAGGAAATAGCTGTTATAGTTAGATCGCGAGATCCAAAAACATTAGAGGATGCCATTCGACTCGCTCTCGGAGAAGAGCAAGAAATCAAGTCTAGGTCTGAAATTGCAAAATTCCAGAATGTCAGTAACTACCCTCGGGATAGGTTCAGTTTTCCACAAAACCGCCGTAATCACTCTAATTCAAATTCATTCAACCCAAACAGTCACTTTCCGAGAAATCAAAATTCTAGTAGCGCCCGCGATCAAGGAGAACCAAGACATCCAAAGAATCGGGACATAAAAAAATGTAATTATTGCAAAAATATTGGTCATTTAATCCACGAGTGTAGGAAAAGGCAATATAATAATGGGCTCCGTCTAAATACCAATTACTCGCGTAATCAAACAGATCATTATACGACTCAAACTACACCGCGAGAAAACCAGCAGCACGTACATGGACGCGTTGCGATGGCGGGAAACCTCAATCATCCAACGACGTTCGTTGATTTAGAATTTGTGGGTGTTAAAAATAAATCAAAATTCATTCTGGACACCGGTGCCACCCTTTGCCTTATTAAAAGAGTGCAGTCGAAGAACATGTGGAAAAACACCATGATTTAATTATTAGTCTGACCGGAATTGATATGCATGTGGCAAAGAAATCATTAACTCTTTATTATTGCTATCTCAAACTCCCAATACTTGACGACGAACCAATACTGTTCCACGTTGTTCCTGACGAAATGCCAATTGAGTGCGCCGGTATAATTGGGAATGATTTCTTGACAAAATTCTGCAAGGGCATAAATTATTGCGAGAAATACTTAATTCTTTCGAATAATTTCACATTACCAATGCGTCATGCTGATAAACTGGATGAAGAGCCTTCCAAGGAACATTCACGCCCTGAACCGAAACTTCGCGAATCCCAAACCATACAAGCTAGGCGCGAGAGAATAGTTAGAGTATCCGTCAAAAATCCCCCTGAATCACGTCAAGGTATTGTTCCGAAAAGAGAACTGATTAAAGGAGTCTTTCTCTGCGAAAGCCTTGTTAAGGTAAACGAAAATAACGAAGCGTTAACCACCGTCCTGAATACTACTGAACAAACTGTTTGCCTTGAAAACGTGGAAGTTGAATTAATAACATTTGAAGAACCCCTAGGCACTGAAGCAGGTAAACGGAAGCACCATGTCAATTTGGCAGCACGTAACTGCCGTTCGCAACGAATGCGTCTCCTCGAGGAAGCATTGCGAACTGACCATTTGAACGACGAAGAGGAAGCTTCCTTGCTCAACCTCTGTAGGGAATTCAACGACATATTTTACCTAAAAGGAGATCATTTGTCGTATACAGAGGCCATCCAACACGAAATCAAAACTTCGGGTAATGTTCCCATAAAAGTCAAAACCTACCGATATCCTGAAATACATAAACGCGAAGTCGAAAGGCAAGTGAAAGAAATGCTAGACCAGGGCATCATTGAACCTTCCAGCTCCCCATGGAACGCCCCGTGTGGGTCGTCCCAAAGAAACCCACCGCCGACGGCGAAAAAGATGGCGGCTAGTTATTGACTACAGGCGTCTCAATAATATTAGCTTGGGTGACTCATATCCACTACCTAATATCACCGATATTCTAGACGAATTAGGGCACTCAAAATATTTTACTACCTTGGATTTAGCTTCCGGTTTCCACCAAATCCAAGTAGCGCCCACTGACAGGCCGAAAACAGCATTTTCCGTACCCTCTGGTCATTTTCAGTTCAAGCGAATGCCATTTGGACTGAAGGGCAGTCCTTCGACCTTTCAGAGAGCGATGGATACCATTCTTGCGGGAATCACGAATTATCGATGCTTTGTGTACATGGATGACATTGTTATTCATGGTGGCGATTTGGCAACACACAACGACCGACTGCGGGAAGTATTCGAAAGACTATCCCAATTCAACCTCAAGCTTCAGGCCGAAAAATGCGAATTTCTTCGAAAAGAAGTGATGTATCTAGGACATCTCATTACAGACGAAGGTGTCAAACCTGACCCGCGTAAAGTCATGTCAATCACTAATTACCCTCAGCTAACAACTGTCGACGATGCTCAACACTATAATGAAGTTATTGATAAAGTTGAGAGTAACGACAAGCATTTGATTTCTTTGATGAAAAAACAAATTCGAGTAGTCCAATCTACAATAGTCAACTTCAATTCCTCACTTACTAACGTCCAGAAGAACAATGAAATATTCAATAACAATTTCCTTTTGGTGCGTAATTTAACAAACAATTTCTCTACGATTATCTTCAATCTGCAATTAAAGCAAATTATAGATGAGCAATTATCACTTTTAACCCTTCTCGTCGGCGAAATTAACACCGAGTACGCAAATATCATCAACGCTATCTTGTTCGCACAATCAAATCGGTTACACCCAGTCATTATGAGCCCAAAGCAATATATCGAAGAATTGACCAAAACTATTCCCTATCTTCCGTCATCTCTGACTTATGTATCGCCCTTGGAGACAGGGAATATAATTGAATTATTATCCTTGGTTAACATAAACTACCACTTCGTTAAGGATAGAATTATTTTTGCTATTAACACCCCATTAATTAGCCACGTGAACTTTGCTTTGTTTAAACTTGTTCCTCTTCCCACTTTCGCTAATAACCGACATATTTTCATATTGCCCCAGTTCAACTTCCTTGCTATCTCTGAGACAAAATCCGCATATACGCCACTAGATGATTTAAATGGATGCGAGCGAGTTAATAAGAATAGGACTATCTGTATCGGACAACATCCAATATTCTCAGTATATAATCGTCCAGTATGCGAAACAGAAATTCTAGCTGGTACTAACAAAGTTCCAAATACATGCGACATACGCCTGAGTAATTTAACTTCGGAACTGTGGTATGCTCTTCATACCAAAAACAAATGTCTATACGTTCTTCCAAAACCAACGAAAATCACGTTAACATGTGAAAATCACTTTTCTAAAGACTATATTCTAAAGAACACGGGAATGTTCGAGATGCAACCTAATTGTCGAATACATACCGGTGCTACCGTGTTAACATCAGCGACAGATAAGAAATTGTCCAGCAGTTTCGAATCTGTTCTGCCCAACCTCGACATTATCAATGACAATTGTTGTAAAATTACAAAATTCTTTAACCTCTCTCAGACATATGCGACCTCATCCCAAACTCATTCATTGGATAGAGAAAGCCTTAACCTGGCCAGTCACAAACTCGAAACCTTGATGTCTGACTTTGAAAATATGGAACGGGAAGTAAATTTGCCATCGAAAATATTGAATAACTCATATTTCATTTATATAATCATGTCAATATTAAAAGTATTAGGACTTTATCTATTGTATAAATTATTCCGAGCGATAAAGAAAAGTAGAACCACTAATAGAATTCATAACTGGTTTATACCAAATCATTGTGAATCCAATAAACAGGACGAAAACATAGCTGAAAATAGTGAAATTGAAATTGAAACGAGTGTAACAAAACAGTGTGAAGTGAAACATAATGAAAGACTTAGTAACCTCAAAACTACCCTCATGTGAACATTCTTATATCTATTGTGATTTTATATCAAACATTATTTCAGATTATTTGTCATAGCATGTTATTGTATATTTTGGTATTAGTATTAGGTTAAGTGAAAATTTATGAAAATTTTTCTTTAAGGGGGAAGGTGTAATGTACCCTGACTCATTGGCGACATACCCCTTATCTAAATTGGTCGCCCCGAACTTATCAACACAATTATTAATTACAATGGAACAAAATGCATCATTGTATGCAAACAGATACACTTCCTAAATATTTCCAAATAAGTTCATGAATCACTTCTTGTAATCAGCACTTAGACCTTGTAACATCTTATCGAGGATGGTTAATTCTCGATGATGACCAAAGGCTGAATACGTGAATAAATATTGTAATCAAAACTGTACATAATGACCAACAATTTAGAGTATAAGTAACCATGTAACAAAGTCAGTAGTCTCTAGTCAAAGTCAGTAGTCTCTAGTCAGAGTCAGTAGTTCAATAGCTCACTTAAGTTCAGTAAGTAAGTTCAGCCCAGTTAAGTTAGTTCATCCAACAATCTCGGTCTGCAAGATCACTTTGAAATCTTACTTACCATATCGATATTATAACCATCATAACATACTGTGTATTACTACGTTCGTGACGAAAAGTGACCTCTGGTGAATAAATAATTGAGTTAAAATTCTCATTTTTTCTCAATTAATAATTTCGTATCCTGATCCATTACACTACTAATATCATTCGATTATGAAAACCTATTAGTAACTGATTCCATAATCGATTATGCCGATCATTCGTAATCGCCCACCTCTACTGTTAATAAGTCTAACGATATTATAGGAAGCGAGGGTATCAATTAACTGCTTTCGGGGCGCGTCATCCTCCAAATTGTTTATATTGAAGTCACCACATAGAATAATCCTAATCTTACTGTTGAGGCTTATTAAATTCAATACACTATCTAATGTTTTCATAAATAATGATATTTCGCCTTTTGGCGGTCTATAAATTGATAAAATGTACATGTTTTCCTTTTTTGCGGATATCTCAATGGCAGTCATTTCTATAGCGCTTTCGACATATCCGTGATTTTGGTCATTTCTTTCACACCATTCATAAGAGAATCCCTGCAAAAAAAAGCACTTCCTCCACTTTTTTTTATTTTATGACAATATACATTACTCAATGTGTAATCCTCAAAATTTATATGATTACACTCCCCAGTGGTCAGGTGGTGCTCCGTAATACATACAACATCAATTTCTTCTAGTTTATTTCTCAAGGAATTTACATTTTATGCATGATTTTAAAATGTCTAGAAACAGAGCTCGATTGCTATTGACTACTAGAAGGCGTTAATTTGATATTCTTTCTCCTTGTTTCAATTGTTTTCAAATATACAGGACAATTCATATCGAATATATTATGATCTACTTATAGATTGAGAGAATATTTTTCGTTCATCGATAAGCAATTGCAACATTTGACCTCTCCACTATCACAATCCTAAGTTTTATAACCTTGATGTTGAACATCGTAAACACCTTTCTTCCGCTGTGCATTCTATAGCTTTGTGATCAAAATTTCCGCATCTGTAGCACCTGAAAACTGAAATATACTCATACACGTTACATCTAGACCAACCCATATTCAATCTGCCGCACTCGACGAGCTCAGTAAAATAAGCTGGATCACACTCAACAATAGCCATGTATTTTGTTTTCATTTTTTTCATTATTTTTACTTCAATATATGATCTGCTTTAATAATATAATAATAAGATATGCATTCTGTTTGCGAACTATCCCTTCTAATTTCTCCTTTTCCATTTATTTCTCTATTCTCACTGTTACGGAATCGCGTAACTCGATTTAGTGGACTGTATAGAAAAAAAAATGCTAATTCGACCCTTGGTATCTAACACTCACCTTTTTTTCGACTAAAATGTTCTTCTTTCCAGACCGACGTCAGATGTAGGTATCTTAGGGTAGCTACCCCTCGAAGTGTAGAAGATTCCACGTTCTTGAGCACTTGAACTCTTTTGAAACGTATAGTCTGTAGAACTTGAGAAAGTGTCGAACGCACTTTGAAAACACTCTTAAATTAAAGTTTAGATTCTTTTAGAAAATTATCCCTAAGGATGAGGATCGAAACCAATGAAAATTAAAGAAAATGTTGAGTTTTAATTGCCAAGAGTAGGCCACACTTGTTTCTTCAGAGTCTCGAAACACATATATCTTTTCAACACATGTCACTCACGCGTTTCGAAGCGTTCGTGTCAGATACCAATCATATGCGCGTTAAAATCCACATAATGATCTGCAAAGTCTTCATCTACAGTATGGACCATCTTAATGAAACATAACTATACTATTAAGATATAATAATAATAATAATAATTGCAAATGAAAATATTCTTTAATGAATATAATTTAATTGAAACCCAAACACTCACTATTTTAATTTTTGGGTTTCTTCGTTCTGGTTGCTTAATATTAACTTCTTTTCAGCCACTGATTTTATCTTCGTTACCTCCTCTTTGCTATTGCATTTTATAATAACTCCGCCTTCTTTTATAACTTTCATTTCAGTAATGCCGACCTCCAATCGGGCAGGATCGATGGACTTTTTTATTGCCTCCTTAGTTACTCTGCTTTCCTGTTTTTGCGTCGGTTTTATCACCAACACTTCACCCACAACATCCACTTATGTTTTCGCCTTTCTATCTGGTTCCGTTTTATTCGATCCGGGTATAATATTCTTAATTTCGGGTATTTCCTCCTCAAACATTCTCTTAAAATCATCTTCCATTACTCTTCCTTTAAATTGACACATTCTGGATGGAATTTCTGCTCACAGAGACCATCACATACAACCACCGATTTTCCAATTGATTTTTCACATTTCTTACAATTTACGACCATTTCGGTGCTAGATAATTTGGGATCTTCGGTTACCGTACATTTACACTCAGCCACGCTTGTTGAAACACCGCGCTTCGGCGAAGCAGTTACGTCAGCCCCTACACAATTCAGGTACTGGCCCACCTCTACCGCTGGCGCAAGAGTTACAGCTGACCGATGCCGAAAACTGGATTTGTTTATATTAGTATTATTAAAAGATAATGTTTTCTCACTCAATTGATCTCTATTAACACGGCTAATTTCTAGAAATACCATATTCTGACTAATAGAATTCCCAAATAAACTCGCACACCACCTTGAATTTTCGAAAGAAAACTAACACATCTTAACGCGAATTCAGTCGTTGATATAACATCAAAAGACACAACTCAAATTCTTTTAGAACCCACCCTTATCGGCTCACCAGTATATTACAGCTGCCTCTTACTGTGTGTACACAGATATAGCAGGTATACCGGTATGAAACGGCGTTTTTTTGTGAAAATAAAACTCTAATTATCAATGGAAAACTAAAAAACATTTCAAGCAAAGTATTGGCCATTGTTTTCTACACATTTTGACCACCTTTCAGCAACTTGTAGAAACCACACCAATAAAATTGTTCGTCTTTTAAAGCAAACCAACTAGACATTCAATTTTCGACCTCCTCGTAGGAATCAAAGTGTTGTTCAGCCAATGTGTGTCTCATCGATGAAAACAAATGGTAGTCGGAAGAAGCCAAGTCTGGTGAATGCGGCGGGTGGGGAAGCAGCTCCCAGCCAAGTGTTTTGATTGTATCCTGAACCAGTTTTGCTTTGTGCGCAGGTACATTCTCATGGAGCAAAATTTCCTTGCGTGTCTTCTGGCCCATTCTGATCGTTTCTCAATCAATGCATGGCTCGAATTGATCATTTGTAGTCGGTAGCGACCAGTATTAACGGTATAACCAGGTTTTAGGAGCTCGTGGTACACCACACCTTTCTAGGCCAACCAAACACACAGCATTTGTCTTCTTGCCGAATCGATCTGGATTTGCAGTCGATGTTGATGGTTGTCCCGGATTAACCCATGATTTTTTCCGTTGAGGATTCTTATAATTAATCCATTTTTCATCGCCAGTAACAATTCGATGCAAAACCGATTTTATTTCACGTCTTTGAAGCAAAATTTCACAAGTGTTTTTTCAGTTTTTCATCTGTCTTTCATTCAATTCATGTGGCACCCATTTTCCACACTTTTGGATCTTTCCCACTACTTTTAAACCGTCAGTAATTGTTTGTTGAGCAACGTTTAATATTTCTGCCATTTGCTTTTGATTCAAAGTGTCATCTCCATCCAATATCGTTTGCAATTTGGCGCCTTTTTGTCTTGGTGGTCTTTCACGTTCTTCATTTGTCACATCAAAATCTGAATATTTCTGAACCGTTGAAACTATATTTTGCATGTTGCTTCTGATAGAGCATCATCACCATATGCCTCGACAATTATTCGATGCAGCTCTGCAGTACCTTTCTTCAAATGTTTATACTGGCTTACCTAGGTATACATATATCAATGTACACCCCTCAGAAGCTAATTAAAGCTTGTGCGAGCTAGGTTAACCAGTGTATGTTCTGTGTAGGCTTTGTTACTGTGTCCTTACGCCACCTTAGGCACAGCACTGTTAATTTTAGACCCAACAGTGAATGGTGGCCGCATACCGAAAGCTAGAAAATTTCTTTCCTAGCCCTGGACTTGAACCTACGACACGACGGGTTTCCACGTCATAGGTCAAGGCTTTATTCCACTAAGCTATGCGACACGCATCGCAAATGAAAACAAAATATTAATGCTTTCCGCATATCATCACTTTCTGGTACAAAATTCGACATATTTAACACGATGAAAAAATATTATTTCTATTCAATGACTTGATGTATACTAAATATGTTGCAAACACAGATGTCATAGCAAACAAACAAAAGTAAATGCTTGTAACGGTCGAATTTCCCGATGGCGATCGGTTCGGAAATCTTCGCTGAAATTTAGATCGAGACACTTTGTTCTCATTCGACGCGCAGGATGCAAAGGTGGGGTTGACTTAGATCGATCTTCTTCGATTCTGGATCTTTCTCGAATTGAAATTAAGTTTCAAATAGAGAGTTTGTCATGGCGAATAGTTTTATAACGTTTGGTAAGTCCTGCTTTTGATCAGACAATTTTAAATCATTATTAAGCTGAAGTTCTACCGAAATAATGAACAAAACCTACCGGAGTAGAAAATTTACCAAATAACTGAACCAAATCTGTCGGAGTTAGAATATTACCGAATTTGACATACCTTGCCAACGCTGAACAAATTAGCCGAAGTTGAATATTAAAACAATGACATTTTATTGCCTATATGCGGGCACGCAACGTTAAAACTGTATAGCAGGAAAGACAATGAAAAATTGTCAACTCGCACTACGGGAAGACAATTTTTCATCGTCTTTCCTGCTATACAGTTGAATTTTACGACGTACTAGCAGATTTTTCCCCGAGGACTGGAGAACTGAAAGAAGAAATAGTTTTTGTTGGAAAGCTTGTCTACAGGGTTGAAGACTTAAGACCCATTTTCGACACCAGACTCATCCCGAATACCCAGGATGGTTGTATGGTCCTATTATCGCATGAATTAGTATTCAAGACAAACAAAAAAGTTCCAGCAACAATTGTAGACATTACCTGTTGATTTTTATAGCCAGAAATTAAGCAGTTCCACTTTTAATTTGGACAATTTAACATTTATACATAATATTAATATCTGGTATTTGTAAAAGAGTGGAATAAATTTCGATTGTTCGAGTTTTGACTATCATTGACTTTTTGAATTTTCTGAAGGTAAATGTGAGGATGGTTTAGTGCTCTAGCTAACCGGAGCAATTTCGAATTAAATAAATCAAATTAATTGAATATAAATAATTTTTCTTTACCGTTGCAGGCTCGTTCACAACAAGTGTTCGCTATCGAGATATTTGTATTTTGATGCTCACTTCATAGCGGTATACCTGGTAAATATTTTTCAACATCTTTAATTAAAAAATACGTTACAACATGAAGAAAACATATTAATCTCAGGAGACGTGGATTTCCTACTCCATCAAAAGGAAGAGATGAGGTAACTGATCTGTTCAATTCCTATATGGAAAAGTTGTTTGCAGAATCAACACGTATAAACATGAAATCTAAGTCTTGCGTAGACAATATCTTCACTAACGCCGGTAACACTATCCTGGACACAACAACATATGAACCACATCTGAGGGTAGTGTTGGGTAGTACACGTCTTAAAATTGAGTTTGTAAGAGGTGCCTCATTTTTGTACTGAAGCGGTACATTGTGCACTTCAAATGAGTCGAGGGGGTCTGGCCGTCCATGATGCGATACGATATCGGGACAAAATTTGTACTAGTATAAACGACGGGTTGTTGAGGCGGTGTAGCGTAGCGAGGGCGAGGTAGGTAGGAACTAGCAACGTTGACGATCTGTCTCACTTCAAATATGTCGATGCAAAAGGAGGGTAACGTTAACTGTCGACAGAATTGAAGTAATGAAAGAGGCAAAATTTAGAATGCAAATTAATTGTTGGATTTTGAGACTTTAGAACGGTGAGCGAGTGAGGGGAAGATTTTACTGAATATGAGGGTTTTGTTATTCAAAATAATTGAAGCTAACCGTGATTATACAGGGTGAGTCTTTGACCACTGCGTTAATTTTAACCATAGATTCTTGACGTCAAAAGAAACATTTTCTTCCTATAACATTTTTTCAAATTTGGCCCCATTCAAAAGATATAGGGTGTTGAAATTTCATAAAAAAATTGCATTTTCACCTGTAATATTCAAACGACAATATCAATTGAAATGATCTCTTGTAGAAGGTTTTTGATAACACTCGTGCATATTTTGGCACCAATAGATTTATTCCACTTATTGTGGGTTCTCACTACTACTCAACAGATTGGTTAAATTGCATGAAAAACAAATATCGCTTGAACTAAAGGTCCGTATCTCGTACTTCCTGGAATCATTAGTCTTTTTTGCATATAAAATCATTCCTCATCTTTTCTCCTAAATTGCACCATTCTTGAGATATTTGAAGTTGAAAGGAATTGAATCGATATAATTTTGTCCAAATTTTCTGATTTTCCCAAATCCAACTCGTTGCTGAAATGATTCAATAATCAGATTTGTTCAATGTTGCCATATTTTATGTCTTTATGAAATATTTCTACAAAAGGTTGGGGAATTCTCTCCAGTCTATGGTTCCAACACTAAACACTTTAGATGAAATTAATCACTGAACAATTTTTGTCTTACATTCACCACAAAATCTAAATTGCCATTTGCTGTATTCATTGTTAATGATGTCTAGCACCTTGTTTGATATTTATTCCAGAATAATATTCCATAATAAATAGAGAAAAAGTTTTCCATCACTCTTCAGTATATTTTGACCTTTGAAATAGGTAAAGTATTTTCTGTCAGGACCTGTTAAATTGAAGACTTGTCTTTAAGAAGAGCTGGTTTTTTATAGCTTCAGACTTTCAGCCCTCATCAAATTATATCTATTCTAACATAGGAATGCTGCAAATTGAGCTTATATGAGTTTTAAAAACTTCGAACCCAGTCTCCTAGATTTGTTTTATACCTTTATTATCTTTATTTGGTAATCTTGACTTTCATACCGGTGGATTGTGGGCGGCGCTTAAAATGAGCAGCAACGTTGCCAGGTCGTACGTTTAGTCGGGGTATTTGAAGAATGACTCGTAGCGGTAATATTTGACGTTCTTGAACTGATTGTAAATATTTAATATTTGATAGTTAATTTTGGTAAAAAGTTACTTTCGAAGTCGTTCTATTATATAACAAAAGCTTAACTTACCTAATCACCCCGGACCCAATATCAAAAATAAAAATCTCGACTAACCTAATAACCTGACAAAAAAACCATGTGAAATATAAAAATTGGGCGATAAACTGCAAACTAACCTGATTGTCTGATCATTTCTATTAATTGGTAAATAATTTTCATTAAATCGCCAGTCAAATATTATTGAAAAAAAAAAACAAATTATTTTCTAAGGACCAATATAAATTTTCCAAGATATAATCATTGCACAATCTGGCAACAAAATGCTCGTGGCACATGCGCAATTCGGGTCATTAAATCCCACCGGTATAAAAGTCAAGATTACCCTTTATTTCATACACCGATTCAACCTTGTTCACAAACTTAGGAGATAATAGAATTCGACTTAGTTTTGATATTTCTGAATGTTTGTTATGATGCATGGCTAACTAAAATTCAATCAATATTGAAACTGGAAGCTATAAGCTCATAAACAAGAAAGATTAGAATAGAATGCATTTTCTGACCATAATCATTTCATACTGAATTGAATAATTCAAAACTATCGATGTTATCCTTCCAATATTTTCCACATTTTTTTGAAAGAAGGCTACAAATAACTGTTGACAGTTTCAAACAGAATCAAAACAACAAGGAACCACAGACCACTTTTTTATTTGGAACTACCCACCACAGAGACGTTATAATATTTTAATGTGATAATAATTCACTCTAATTATTCTGAGGAAAATTATAACTAAAGATCAATAATAGTCACAGATATTATCTTTCATTTAAAAAAAACATTGCAAATATTAATTTTTTCTCTCCTGGGGATCGGTAATAAATTAATATTCTATGGTAAGGTATTAAAATTTGACATAATCTATGAATAACCATTATTCAATATTTATGTTCTTGTTTACGTAATCAAAACAGATACTCTGATTATAAAAATCAGTAATTATAGTCTAAACAGAATAGATTCATATTAATGATTTAACAAAAAATTTTTTATTAAAGAACACCTAGTTGATTTTTCAAAATCAAATTTAGGTATTTCTTCAAGAAAGTATAATTGCACACCAAAATCTGGAAATAATTGTAATCTATCCAGGTAAATTGTTATTGGGATTCAGTACAGAAAATAAGCATCAAGCAAAGTAACATCACTTTAAAATGATTATTCGTAGTGACATCAATTCATTGTAGTTGAAGATTTCGAAAAAGATTTTCATATTTTTAACAGTATCAAGAGACCTCATGGACCTGTTCACTTGTCTCTGTCAAGGAGAAGAAACTTCAGAAATATCAGTGTTTGGAAAATCATAGATGATTTTTTCTGGCTTTGAGTGAAAAAAAAGCACAGTAACAACCTCTTGCCTTGGAAGTTTTCATAGAAATAATGGTTTTCATGATTTGGAAATTTTAAGAAGAAAATTACAAATATATGATGATAACACCCAATAATTCTGAGGTTTTTTTGGAATTCCTCACTAGAAAGGCATGGTTTATAATCTTGAAGTAGAAAGAAAATATAGTAGAACAACAAAAATCTATGTTTATGATGTTGAATTTTTTTTTACCAGAAAATTAGTATTTTGTATTTTCCTTCTGGATATGGACCTCATCGGATGAAACATGAGTGAGTGAATCATTTTTTAGAGGGCAAATAATGTTTTTAAACAATTCAGATTCAATAGTGGATGCTGTGGAAGGTATTTTTCATTCAAACTAAACTGGACTACAGAGGGTATTTGCCCAATGTGAAAACTTAAAATGCTTAAAACTTTTCAACGCAGCTGAATATAGAAAAACCGTAATGGAAAAAGTGTTTCTTTTGATCTCAAGAACCTATGGTTAGAATTAACGCAGTGGTCAAAGACTCACCCTGTATATTCTTATGTAATTAAAAAATTTGAAGTTTCCTCTCACATAATACAGTTTTCCTGTTCGTTTTAGAACAATCTGTTTTTATGTCATAAAATAGTGGTACAAAAATATCAGGTAGTAATCGAGAGCTTAGCGTTTTATTCCTTCTCTGAAGAATCAATATTTTCATACAAACAATCGAAAATAAAATTGTTTTTTTGTAGAGTTCGAAGAAACTTCTATAAAATCCCATCATATTCGGTAAGAGGTGTAAAAGTGGCAAAGACGCCGCCGCGCCATAAAACCCTCCGTAATTCCATAATTTACGACATCTGTGTACTGGCTACTATCAATCAGTACATCCCCTCCGCCCTCTTTTACCCTTGTCTGTCGTTTTTGTACCGGTGACCAGGAACAGGACTTATCCTCTCTTCCTCTTTGTATTTGTCCTGTGACTCGAGTGGCTCCATCGCTCATCGACGCGAAGTGAAACATTTGAAGTGAGGTGGTACATTGTATAAAAATGAGCCGTCGTCGTGTACGGGACAATTTAGCCGCCTCTTGTAAGAGGTACCCAACACTACCTGAGGGACCACTGTACCCATCTATTGACTATTCTGATCAAGAAAATCAGAACTGAAAATAAACCAGAATTCAAACTAACTAATAAGATCCACTGATAGAGAAAATATTGAGCGGTTCCTAAGAGGAATAAGATCATTCGACTGGACTATGCAGTGGACCAGTGCCGGATCTACCAATAGGCCAAGTAGGCCGGTACCTAGGGCAGCAGATTTAGAGGGGCGGCAGATTTAGCTATTTTTTTTTAAAGAAAAAAAAATTATAATTATACGTATACAACATCCATATATGAATAACGCACTGCAATATATACTTAGATACTTATGTGATCATGAGTTTTAAAATATTCCGAAAAAAAGCCTGTAACGCGACAACAAGCGGCGAGAATACTTTCGAATTTGGAGAAACTGGGAACGGTGGTAATGGTTGTTGTGTGGAATGTTTTTTTGGAAAAAATAAACAAAATGAGTCTTCAAATTCAGACATCTACTGTAGATTTGATCACTGTTGCCGATCTTTATGAATCACTCCTTAAGTTTTTTGTAGCTGAACGAGAGAATTTTAATTATTTCGAAAAAAAGCGATGAAATTAACCGTATCGAAGCAATATACAATAGAGATTGGGAAAAGACAACCGACAAGAAAAAAAAAGATTTGATGAAACACCTAAAGAAGTTATTATAATGACTGCAAGTGAATTGTTAGGGTTAATACGTTCCTCGTCCTCATATATTGGCTCCTTTCCGAGTCAGAGAAACGGAAAAAGGCCTACCACGAGTTTAACGAGAAGTTTTCATTTCTAACCAAAACGAGTGAATTGTTACCCAACGACCCTAACGCAAAAAGCCATTTCGTTGGAAAAAATGTATCCTAATGATTTAGAATCTGATTTAGTTCAGGAATGCTTACACTTCCAATGCCACCTTTCTTCTGAAAGAATTTCGATAAAACCAGATTCTGGATCATTAAAAAGTCTATCTTTGTTACTGCGAAAACAGAATTTGGAGCAAATTTATCCAAACTTATAATCACTTGCACGGCTCTGTGCACAACAGTGACAAATTGTTCAGGTGAGAGAAGCTTTTCTTGCTTAAAACGGGTTAAAAACTATCTACGATCTTCTTTTAGTCAAGAAAAGCTTAATGATTTATCTCTTTTGTGCATAGAGTCAGAACTTATGAAAAAGATTTCATACGACGATATAATAAATGAAATGAAAATAATGTAAACAAGAACAGGTCAGTAAACAATGTTTACTGACCACGCATTATTTTGTCTGTGTTCATATAGTGTAGGTATTTTTAAGTCATGCCTTTCCTCACCTTATGATTAGTACATGATGCTGTTTTTAGGTCAACATTAAACTTTTCAGTACATGGTGGCAAAAATAATCTAGTAACTGACAGAAACATCATTAAGTTCACAATCATACTAATAACGGGATTAAACTAACGTATTGAATTTCAAAACTCAATAGGAGCGGCAAAAATTGAATGGCCTACTAGCGGCAAATTTGTAAATCCGCCACTGCAATGGACTTTAGAGAACAATATAGCAAATTCCATGGTAAGCTGATTGAGATCTTTGAGAAGTCTTTTGCTGAAATGAAAATCAATTATTTCCTTACTTTCTGTAAGTAGAATTTATAACATAATATCTAGTTTCTAAAGTTATTAACTTTATAGTTTCCCTGCAGAGGGGTTCGAAAACCCGAAAATTTAGTTGAAATAATGAAGAGGATTAACAGATATCTTGTCTGGCTACATACCCAATAACCTTAGACTATATAAAATAGACCCCTTTATTTACATTGAAAAGTGTCGCATCTGAAACTTAGAGCTGGTCGATTGTAACGTATTGGGCTGGTCCACTCAGGTCATAAAAAATTTTCATTTTGCCAAAGTGAGCAAACAGTAGGTTTCTTTATTCCCCTATAATTGTGAATAAAAACTTCTTCTCCAGTTTGCATTCAAAACATTGTATAAAATTTTATATTTTGAATTGAAACTGTCATATCGGATATATTAGCAATAAGTAAAAGAAAACTTCAGTTGATTCTGCTATCTTATGTCAGAGACCACAGATGGAAAGAAATTCAGGTGAAAGTCAAGACAACGTTGCTCCATTCTCTGCTTGACAATTTGAAGGTCACATGTTCTAAAAGACACACGTTGCCACCTCTGTATCGAAAATAAATACACAAATTGAAGAAAATCTGTGACAGTCAGTATTAAGTTTTTCATATTTTGTATTGTTTATTACTTTTCATCGCACTAAAAATGGTTCGTAAATGTGAAAGTTGTAGTGAAGACAGGAATTTTAATCCGAATTTATTGTCATGGTACTAGGACTAAAAGGTATTCTATGACGTTGATATTCGTGTTCTGTGACTTTTAACCTTAGATATAAATAACTTTGCGTTTGACGTCTGATATTTATTTTCGGTCAGTTGAATTTGTTCGCGAAAAACTTGAGTTAGGTTTAATTGAATTGTATATTTTTCGTAAGTCCATTCATTTTATAACATTATGGTTCGTTGCGCTGTAGTGGGTTGCTCTAGCAACAACAAGAAGAAACCGAATATTTTTTTGGTTATGCAACGTTGAAGACAGGGCTATATTTCTTAAATTACTAATTTTCTTACTTTACAGTTTAAGTTCTCATAATGATTCAATTCAGTAATAAATCATTCCTGATAGTATTTTATAACATGAATTGAAATCTGATGAGGGAGTAGAAGCTTATTCTTGTTTATTTTCTCTGAAGCTGATTGAAACCAATTTGTTTATATTTTGCATGAACCTTCATATGTTAATATAAAATTAATAAGTACATTTATTTATTTACTGAAATATCTACAACTTCAAAGAAAACCATAATAGCAAACAAAATTTTCATTCAAATAACTTGGATTCATTTTTCATCATATACTATATTTTGTTGTATTGTGAAAGATAAATTATATTCACATTATTCGGCGAATCCAAGAAAACGACGATTTCGAATAAGCCAATAGGCTTCTTATCTCTTGCTGACGTCATGCGCGAAGTTTACAAAACTCGTTCTTCTGGACATTAAAATTAAACTATGCAATGTCCATCTATGCTGGAGACATCTCTGTCTCCTCTAACGAACCAAAGGGGTCTCTTGATGACGTCATGGGCGAATTTGTTCTAAACTCGTACCCCAAGTGAGAATATCTTTTAGTCTTAGTATCATGTTTTTTGTTCCATGGATAAGTTATTGTTAGAACCGAAGTATTTAGTTTATTTTTATGTTCAGTAGCGTAGAAAGTTTCGATAGGGAAGTTTTCAATGAAATTATTATAAGATAAAATGAGGTTTTCTTGAATAAGGTTCCCAGATGACGATGAAAAAAGAAGAATTTGGGCTTCGCTGTTGGGATGGTCAAGTATTTGCCCAAAGAAAGTAATTTTCATTTGTTCAGATCATTTTGACCCTGAAGATATTGTGACCCGAGTAAATGGAAAAAACATTTTATGCGGTGTTGCCGGGTGAGGTTTCACAAGAGACTTTCAATGAGAGAGCCAAAACAAATCGACATTTTACAAAGGAATGCTTTGTCTATCTTATATAGTCTAAGCCAATAACCAACTTCATTAAAATGTAGCTTCGTCTGAAAATACCATATTGCTTATAAAAAAATTATTATCACGGTTGCAAATATCTATCATCGTTTCACAAAATTGTAAACGTATGTCGAAATCGTCTTTGGACAGTTCTAGAACGAGGCGAATTTTGTATGGATGATATTTTTCTCGCCTTAATATTCTTCCTTGAACGACGGCAGCTGGATGGAACTTGCTGAGTTAGTTATGTTGGAGTTATTGGAGTTTGCTGCTGGTAAATTGAATTTTGACATCCCCATCATGAAGATATATGTTGACGATACATGTCTACTCATACCTGAAGACCATATTGAGTCAACACTTGATCTGTTCAATTCATTTCTGAAGAAACTCCAATTCACTGTTGAGATAGAAATTAATAAGAGCCTACCTCTTCTTGATGTTATGGTGATAAGAGAAAACGACAAAATGATCACCGATTGGTATGCAAAACCATCTAATTCTGGCAGATGCCTTAATTTTTTTTCTAATCACAGCTTCCAACAAAAGAAAAGTATAGCTACCAATTTAATTCACAGAGCTCTAACACTAGGTCACAAAACATTTGAGAAGAAGAACATTATAAAAATAACTAATATACTTTTGAGCAACAACTACCCGACAAACATTAACCCACAACATGAGGTGACTACCAAGCTTAAGTATTTCAAGCTCGCGTTTTTCCCTGGGTTGTCCTACAGACTGCACAACATATTCAAAGAGTTTGGTTGCATAACATTATTCTATAATATCCTTGATAACAATAAAAAATTTTTCACCAACACAAAAGACAAAACCCTTATTACTATGCAGTCTAATCCGGTATATAAAATTCCCTGCCAGGATTGTGACAAAGTGTATGTGGGCCAAACAAAACAATATCGAAAAGATAGAATTTGACAACATAAAAATCATAGCGAACATTTAGAAACTGAAAACAAAACTGCATTCACACAACACACACACAGAGAGGGACATAGATTTAATTTTGAAAATGTGAGAATCCTAGATAAAGAACAGCATTATTTCGGGCGTCTTTTAAGTGAAATGATATACGTTAGAAGAAACAACATAGTGAACTACAAAGAAGATACGAACAACTTAAGTACAGTTTATGATATCGAGAATAACAATACCTAATGGATACCCACCCTGAATTATTTGTCTCTGCGCCTTATTCTATGTTTTCGCCAAAGAGATGTTCGTGTTTTTGTATAATTTTATGTTTTGTATATTTTATATTTATGTCACCCTCTATATTTGCTAGTTGGAACGAATTGAATAAGCTGAGACCAGATTGAAAATATGTGTCAACGTAACATCATACCATACATACATCATACAGTATTTCCTTGCGCTTCAGGTTCATTGTTTTCAATTTGTAGACTGTCATACATCGAGACGATTTATTTATTTTTGACTTCCCCAAATATTTTAATCATATACCTATTATGTTTTATTAATTGTATGATGAGATATAGTATTCAATGTTGTATTTTTCGTATGGTCAATAAATGCCTCTTTTTAGCCTTGAGAAAGGAACAATAGATTCCGAAACGTTGGCAAAATCATAATTGATTTATTTAATGAGTCCAGATTCCTGCAATAGATTGTTTTATTCTAATAAACATGGACGTGAATACTACAGAGTATGATACTGTCAGTTCGCCGATGTTTCGGAAATATATTTTTCCATCCTCAGGGTTCTACAAAAGGATATACATTCGCGATCAAACTCTCGTGGTGAACACGTTTTCGTCGAGTTTTATTATTGCGAAAATATTTAGTGACAATTTCGCGGTACAATTCATATAGTGCTTCGGATTTCGAGGCATTCTTTGCAGAAAGGATGTCTAATCCTGAAAGAAAATCATCTCAGAAAAACACGGAAGAGTCCACCGAGGAAGATGATTCATTCAAGAAACCAACAAATAGAAAGCGTAAGAAAAAGTACTGAAGAAAGATAACAACAAAAAGTGAATGATAACAAAACACCTGAAGCCGAAATCAGCCAGCCACAGATGATCCCAGATAATTTAAAGGACAATATGATGGAAACAGATGAAGCATCTTTACCGCAACAAATCTCGATTCCTAAAGGTCCACATACACAACAAGACAACTATGAAAATCGATCTCAAAACATCAAAACAAATACAAAAAACTTTTCAACAAGAATGAATGAAATTAACAACACTAATTATGAGCATCTATTCTACCTCACAGTAGATGAAAAAGTCATAACAGACAGAATCAAAATGTCGGACGAATGGAACAAAAATTTCCCAAATCTGAAGACATAATAATTAAAACCAAAATTGGCTACTTGATTAAATCCAATCAAGAGAAAACGAAACTCATCACAGCAATGGAACAAATGATCACAGAGCAAATAATAACGAAATTCAAAGAAACTAAACCATATATAAGGGGAAAAGAAAGAGCGGAACCGCAACAAACATTCTCTGTGGTGATAACAGGAGTGGAGAAGTTCATTAAAGATGAGGACATTAGTAAACACTTGACGGAAACGAACCTAAAACACAGATTTTGCAAACGAATAATATCGAGAGCATTCAATACACCTACAACACATATTAGAATAATTACGAGCGAAGCTTCAACATCTGAAAAACTTCTAAATGATGGAATGTTTTTAAAAATAGACATTACCTTGTATTTGCAAGTCACCCACCTGACCCCACACCAAGTCCATGCAGTAAATGTCATCAATTCGACCATATCACCGAAAATTGTCAACAACAAATGAAATGCAACAAATGCCAAGGCTCTCATAAGACAGCAAACTGCAAAACAAATCTTCCCCAAAATGTAGTGCATGCGGATCAGAAGAACACCTTGCATGGTCAGCAAAATGCCCAAAACATCCCAAAAAGCCCATTGAAGGTATTCCTAACGTCAACATCAAACCTCTCAACCGCAAGACAGGAGAATTAGAAGATCTACACAAAAAAACAGCCGGATACACGCCCCAATTACTATTCATGATGAAATTAAAAATACATACATCAGAAAACTCAATAAACCCAAAAACATCAACAGGGAAGAGCTTTTATACAAACTCAAGAGAAGATTCATCACACAGTACAAAATAGATACAACAGCTGTTTTTTCAGGCAACAGAATATATATTCTAATGTTCGATATAGAAGACCCCAACGAACCTTCACCAACTGAACCTGTCGACAATAATGTGATTCGGCAAATTCAACTCTGAAATTAAAATTCTCTACAATAACATAAACAGTTACATACCAAAAAATACCTCGTTAACAATTTCATAGAAACAAGCGATATAAAGTGTACAATGTTTGTGGAAGCAAAAATAAAAGAAGAACACAGCATAGGATACAGAGACTGGGATACTATCCATCGGATAGGCCACAAAATAAACAACACAAGAGGAGGTAGTCTAGTTCAGTGCCATCCCAGCTTGAAAATGGGTAAGAACAACTCTCCTGGTATAAACAACTCTCTCAATGAAGCACTACACTTTACCATTCCTTTTAAAGATGAGAAGCTACATATATTCTTAGTGTATATACACCCAAGGGCAAAATTGAAGAGACCATTTTCACTAAAGCAGCACTGTACCAATACTCGATTATAGTGGGCGATTTCAACCCTAATCAAGCAATAAATAAACAAATTAAAAAATTTCTCCAAAACGATGCGTTTAGTAAATACACCACACCTCCCACATTTCTAATGGAAAATAATCCGGACAGCACACCTGACCTATTATTTTATTCATCAAATCTGAAAGGAAACATAAAAAATGTAGAACTTGTAGCAGACCTAGGATCTAATCATCTAGCGATGATGATCACATTAGACATGGAGTCTCAACCTGACATACGGTGAGAAAGAGCCTACAATTTGATAAGTGCAATATAGATAAGGTCAACCAAGATATGGCACTTTTCATAAATTTACATAAAAATACGGGAATAGACGAAAACTACATAACTTCATTCAACAATGAACTGTCCAACTCTATCAGAAGACACATACCTCTGAAAAAACACCACCCTTTTCTGCACGAACTACCTTCTTTCATAATAAGGATGATAAAAATAAGAGAAAAATGTACAGAGAATACCAACAACGACAAGATCCAGCACTTAAACCTCAGATTAATGAATACAATAGGTCAATACATCGAATGATACAACAATACAAACAACACAGTTGGACCGAGGCTTGTAACGCAATTTGCGAAAGCAAAGGAAGGAATTTTTACCAAGAAATCAAGAAATTATCAAAGTACAAAAATCTCACAATATCCCGACAATCCTAGACAATAACAACAAACCACATAAGTCAGACACCGAAAAAGACAGAAGTGTTTGCACAATATCTCGAAAAAACCTATCAATACGATAAGGACCGAAAATTTGATGCTAAAATAGAAGAGAAATTGAGAGTTGGTATGCAGATTACTTTTCCGAGAAGGTGAATAACACAATATTTGAAATAGAAGAAAGTACCTATTATGAAATCCTACATAAGTCTAAGAACAGTTCGCCAGGAACAGACAACATTCCCTGGAAGATCCTCAAGAAGTTGGACCCGTTCATTCACTCGCATATTATTGAGACATACAAATGGAGCATTAATAACTGTATATTCCCACAAATTTGGAAATCTGGAACTATCATCCTCATAGGAAAGAGTAATCGTGACCACTCCAAAGTAGAAAACTATAGGCCAATAACCCTCTTACCAGTTCTAGTAAAACTACTCTAAAAAATTATCAAAACTAAATTGGAAGAACATTTTTTTAATCTGATACCAAAACACCAATTCGGATTCCGTAAGAACAAATGCACTCTACACCCACTCACGATACTCTTCAATAATATACAAAACGCACAGTTGAATAATAAAAAAACAGCAGCAGTGAGCATCGACATCAAAAAAGCATTTGATAGCGTCTGGATTAAAGGTTTACTATACAAAATCCACAAGTCAAATGCTCCTTCCTACCTCATCCATGTGCTAAAATCCTACTTAGAAAACAGGAAACTGAGGATAAAAATTAACGAGACACTATCCGAATCTTTCATCCCCATGCAGGGCACACCGCAAGGATCACCCTTATCTCCACTCCTCTTCAATATTTACTGCAGCGATATCGGCCCAATGGAGCAAGCCAACCAATATACTCTACAATACGCAGACGACACGATGGCTATTTCTCATGAGAGAACATTACAACATTGTATGGAGAAACTACAATTACACCTGAATGACATCACATCATGGTTGTCCAAATGGAGACTCAGAGTAAATCCAGATAAATCTCAATTGATAATATTCAACCACAACATCAACCAAGACTCCCCAACAATCTCCATATGCAATAAAAAAGTAAAACCTGCAGCGTCAATCCAATACTTAGGTATTCAGGTGGACAATAGAGCTAACTTACGTCTCCACACAAACAATATGAAAAAGAAAGCTATCTGCAGAGCAAAACACTTTAAATGTTTAACTTATCAAGACAAGGGAATTGACATGAGAACCGCTTCCACCATATATAAGACCATATGCCGACCAATGATCGAGCACGCACGCATCCTTTGTATGTAAATTGTAGGGAATCAGTATTGAAAATACTACAAGTGGCTGAAACATCATCTCTACGAACAATCACCAGACTGAGACATCCCAGGAACCGGCTACACAACCCGCCTAATAATCTCCTATACCAATTAATCAAAGTAGAACCAATCAAACAGCGTATGGAAAAATTAAATAAAAATTTCAGGAAGAGACTACTCGACTTGAAGGATGTAATTGATCTAGCGCAAGACGATGTACCTAGACAACCACAAAGAAAATTTCCCACATGCACATTGTTGCAAAAACTTAGGTGTTAGATATTACTTGACTAAAATTGTGATTTTTTTTTTTTTTTTTTTGTAAATTTTACAGAATGTAACTGAAATTTATTATTAGCTGAAGGACTCAGGTCGATGGCCTTAAATACATTTATTATTATTATTATTATTCAAAAGGATATGGAGCATCCAATGAAAAATTCCAGAATCGAACTATGTAAATATATAAAATATAAGCAGAAATAACAGGCTGAGATAATATTTTTCAAATACGTTGTAAGATATGTAACATTTAAAAATATAAAATTGAATAGAGCTCAAAAAGTAAAAACACCAATAATAAATCAGCGATGATATCAAGAAATTTTTGTAATAAGTGTATGTACTCACATACCAAACAGTTGTTCCTCCCATTATCCTCTTGATATAAATAATATAATTTTAAAGCTTCAAATATTTTGCATGGAAGTAGCGAACAGTAAACAAAGCAACAATGACGTATATCTCGTTAGACATAAATTACTTATGAAGTGATGTGAGAGTGACTCTTTGCTTACTTTGTGTTTGGTATTGCTGATATTTCTCACTTCAAGACCTTTCATTTTGATCTCATCTTTGATTTCGGATATTGGTATTGAGTGGTATAATCCCCATATAACCACTCTATAAGCCCTTTCTTCCTTCATCTGGTAGGTGTAATGTATGATTTCTTTAGATCTGAGATGATGAATTAATTTCCGATGCATTACCGAATTGACCGGGTTGACTTTCATTATTTTGCCATGGTTTCAACGACATATGATTCAGGTGTCACAGTTGTTAAGCTAACAATATTTTCTAAAAGTTTGATACACAGTAAATATATATTGGTGGTGGTATGTAGGTATTCTTTCTTTCCATGGTGCTTTTGAGTTTTCTTGGCTCATCAGATAAATTATTTCCGCAATACTACTTGCTCTGCTCTTTCTCGAGGTAGATTTATGTCACACTCTTTTCCTTTTGTTCTGTGCCTATTTGCCATGTGTGTGTTTCGGGAACTTGATAAATTTTTTTTTAAAGGTTTAACTGGTGGTAGCAGGATCAAAAAATGGGAAAATGATACTATGTCAGCTCGCCGACGTTTCGGAAATATATTTTTCCATCTTCAGGGCTCTACAAAAGAATATAGAGCATATAATGAAAAATTCCAAAAAAACAAACGTAAATACATAAAAGAGCAGGAATGACAAACCAAGACAACACCTCATAATTACAGTCTAAAATGTGTAACATCAAACAATTAAACATGGATACAGCTCAAAAAGGGAAAACAACATAAACAATCTGCAATAATGTTGAAGGTTTTCGTGAAAAAAAAAAATTAAGATGTACTTACAGACTAAACAATTGTATCCTCCCATTATCCTCTATATAAATAATACAGTTTACAAATCTCAGGTATGCACTTTGCATGAAAAGAAACTATCAGACCGCAACAAAAAATAAACATCCTGCGACCACCAGTTAAACCTTTAAAAAATACAATTTTGGATCACCAATTTGAATTTAAGAACTTGATAAATTGTTTGTTCATTCTGATTGGATCCAAGTAAGGGAGGTGAGCGATTATTTCGTTTTGTGTCTGTCATCTGGCTCTCCTATATTATCATTCTGGTTTGAGTTTCAGATACCCAGGTGTGGAGCTAATGCTTGGTTCCTTGCTATCAGCGATTATCTGATACATGAGACATCTGGCCAACTTTATTGCATTCATGTTGTTTATCGAATCAGAATGTAAATCCAATATAATCATATTGGTACATTGATTTTAAATGTTCCTTTTCGGAATTATTTTCAAATTATTATTAGCTTTAGCTCGATCAATTCAAGTTTTTATGCCCATAGTAGGTGCCTGTTCACTGCTACTGTACTTTTTCCATAGAAAAACGTTTTTTATTTCCGAACTGAAGTTGACGTGACCGCTGCCTGACATGAACAGTTGATAAGAATGAATTCATTAGTTCATGGTTCATTCTTAGTAGTAGTTCTATCAGTATCATACTGTTCCAGTGTACCGAAAAAGTTAAGAACAAGCATGCAAATGGTTCTGGCCTTGCAAAAGTGTTTTTCTAGTTTTTATCATAACTAATGTTGATCTCTATTTAATTGCAACAACTGAGTTTGTTTGAATTTCATAAGTGTCTAGTTTTATTTCAATAAAAAATACCTTATAAAATCTATATTGTAATCCAAACGCTCCACTTATCTGAATGGGGGTTAATTTTTTGAGTTCCCATCAAAGAGTTCCTGCTGTATCTGTATAACTTACCTTCCAAGCCATGGCAATCATAAATGATGATAGAACAAGGATAGACAACATCTGTGGACTCAAAGATAGCAGGAGCTTTTTGGAAGGCAGATTATGCCAATGTTCCTCAACTAAACGATGAATAGATCTCAAGTAGCAAAAATAGCCTGTTGCTGTTAAACTATATTTCAAAAAAAGTCATGGTTAAATAAGTTATGGCATCAATATGGAATAACTTACGCTGTGACAGCAAAATCAAACAGTTGTAAGCAGAAGAATGGTAGCAGATGGGGAGCCTTTCCCTTGATTGTTCCATATAGCATACCTAATGTGATAGCCAGAGTACAGATTGTAACAAGAGCCCCTGAATCCATATCAGCTGAACATAGTTAAAATTCTAGATGAATCCCAATAACCCCTCTATATGTCATAAAAAGCATAAAGATACAAAGCATTTTCTTACATGAATAAATTGTTCTTCCATCCTGAGTGGTTGGTAGATAATATGGATATTCATCAACCTTAACTTTACTCAAAGGAGTCGGTAACAAATTGTTCGGAGGATAATTTTCCTTATCAAACCTCTGTTCCATTAAATTATGATTTCTCATTAACAGTGCCAAAACAAACAGAGCTATTAAATGGAGAACCTTAAAACCCAAAATATTTCGAAATGTCTTAAAAATATTTCGTGTAATAAGAAGTTCTACTCACCAAATGCCATATTCCCAAAATTATTGTAGCTGTACGAACATGAATACAACCAAAGCAAGTCCACTCACTATTTCTACGGGAAGTTAACTTTCCTAATCTCATTGCTAACATCTGAAAATGAATGGTGAGTAGCAAGAAATAGAACAATTGAATAACAATATGATAAGAGAATACGACAACAGGGTAAAATTTCAACAAACATATTGAACACTGGGAGATTTTCGAAGTTTAGTATATGAGCTCAATACTTTTCTATTATCAAAAAATCTGGAAAATTTTTAATAAATCTCACCTAGCTAATAGCAAGAATAATTTGTAAAGCCAATATTTTGAATATATGGCTATTTACACAAAATCTCAGCAAAATAAAATCACTCCGCAAGCAACGCAAATCTCGAATGTCAATAGCAAATCGACATAGACGTTATATACTAGTATATAAGGTCTATGCAAATCGATTAATAAGTTTGACAAACGTCCTCAAATGTCAGCTTCATTCGGGTTCAAATTCTGACTATCAGAAGCATGCGCATTTCAGTGTTCGGTGTTCCGGTTTCTCTGACTAATTTCGAACCGAGTAGTCTGAGGTTCGGGTTATGTCACGACTTTTTTCTGATTATTTTCTGACGGTTCTGGAACTATCCTCAGGACCATTTTAGGATTTTGCCGTAGAACCCACAGACCAGTTATCTATAGACCACAGAACACTAATATACAAGAAATGAAAACTCCTAACTAAATTTTGGCAACACATATCGGCCGCCATGTTTGGTAGAGTGGAATCAAATCGGCGGGAAATTTGAATTACTGGAACGGCGGGAAATTTGAATTACTGGAGCAGCAGGAATTTCGAATTTTCTCATATTTGCATAGTAAATATGCACTTACTATGCTGTTCACATTACCTTGAGGCATATACTAAATGATTGAGTTGAAAAAACAAGCAGTAATAAATTTTCATCATTTTATTGTTCATTCAGGAATATAATATACAGAGTATTATTGTATAATATGAACTTATTTCCAAAACTAACAGACTAGTGTTGAATACAAATATCACTTCAAGACTTCACAAAAAAAATCACTAGAGCGAATATCACATTGAATAAAAATAAACTTCAAGAATTCAACAAAATTTATGGGAACATAAAAAACAGTCATGCTATGTAAATAATACTTATGCTACATATAAAAAAACACTGATTAAAAACAAAAAAACGGTCATTTTACGTAAATAACACTTATGCTGCATAAAAAACAGTCTTGCTATGAAATAACACTTATGCTGAATTAAAAAATACTTATTAGAAATAAAAAACTGTCATGTAACGTGAAAAACACTTATGTTACATAAAAAATACTTTTTCTAAATAAAAACATTCATGCTAAATCAACATGAAAAACAACAAATTTTTAGAATATCACAGTGGACATAAAATATTGTAGAAAAAACATTACAACATATCACAGGATATCACATATTGTCATTATTAGCCCTTATCACTTTCAATGTTTTGATTGCACTCCTATCTGCCCTGCAGTTGTTTGTATCATCCAGGTGTCCTAGAACAAAGAAGCAGCATCAAAACTTACGAAGAAATTATATAAAGTCATAACCATAGAAAAGTTGATCAAATTAATGATACATTGTACTATTTCTTCTTTTCAGTTGAAACGTTGCTCTCAGAAAAAAGTTTTCTCTTCTTATAGTGGCCTTTACTCAAAATTTTATTCTGCTGATTTTTTCTCTAATATATGTATTTGAAAACTGTTATTCTCATACAAATACTGCTAGTATTTGTCTAATAACATCATGAGTGTTACAAAAGGTGAATTCTCTACATTCTCTAATTACTATTTCAACAAATTTATCTTCTAACTTATCCAAGTGACGATAATGATCTAAAAAAGTATACAACTTTTGATGTAAAATATCGATGAAATTGATCAACTTTGCACTGGCATAATTCAATCTAATTTTATCATCATTCTCTTTAAAACCCACATATAAATGCTCTTCTGATAATTTACTTGAAAATAAACTATTTCTACAATTATAGCAATCTTCGATAACAATTTTTTTCAATATGTAACCTGCTACATAAGAGGAAGCATAATTCATTTCATCTAAGTCATCTGAGTCATCATTAACTTCAATAAAAGGCACTTGTACATGAAGGAAATTTGCAATTATAGGTTTTTATCAACTTGACCATTTACTACTGAAATTTCAGACATTTTAAATGCAAAATAGAGAACGTGAGGTGGATAAATCTGAGTTAAAATATTGTGTTACAACTCACCCAATTATATGAATCAACAGAACATTGAGCTTCTTCTCAACATTCATAATCTTTCCTCCATATAAAATATCTCTACTCTTAACCCCCATCCTTTGTCTTACTTCTCTACTGCTCCTGATTTGAACAATTGTGTTGTAGGTATGTACCAATCTTCAGCATCATTGAAATGTCTAGGTCCTAAGTAATAAAAATCAAATGATGAAAGGAAAAAACAATTTCAACAATTTCAAGTTGTAAACAGAGGTAGAACTCACCCGATGAATAGAAGAAAACGTCTGTATGATCATATCTAGCACTTGCACAGGTTCTTCTCTGTGGTTTACATAGTAGTCTCCAATCCATTCAGCAATATCTACATATCTACAAGGGGTAATCTTGACTTTTAGGGTAAAGACACAGTGCACGCAGGTTTCTGCTTTCCGACAGCCAGCGCCGATAAGCGCCTATAAGCGTTAATAATTAGTGAATGCTTTTAAGTTGGGTAGAACATAGTTAAAGCAGGTCTGCGCTTGTCGGAGCCGGACGTCGGTGGCTGGCAGTTTACAGGAATGAACAACTAGTTCTTGCTCGCCGGTTAAAGAAGCTGGATCGATTTTTAATAATGGATATTGACATTTTGATTTCCTCTGTATTTACAAGAACCCTATATGGGATAAAAGGGACAAACTGCACAGCAACAGAAACGTTGTAGAGAAAATGTGGAAAGAAATTAGCAGCGAAATGAAAGAAGATGGTAAGTAAAACAAAACAAAAGTAAATTTTAAAACAAGTCTTTATTGTTGATTAGTGTAGAATAAAGGGTTTTGAGAAAAATAAGTTACAAATATATCTCGAATAATTTTGGCCTCATTAGGGGTCTTCCAGTTGCTGGTCTTCTATTTTCATTGTGGGAAAACTCCAATGAGACATCTGTAAGATGTCTTTCAAATCCTTCTTTATCAATTATAGTGTTGTGTAGTATACATATACATTTTATAATATTGTCTGCTGTCTTGATGTCCGTTTCAATACTTTTTGATAGGAGACGCCATTTAGAGTAAATTATTCCAAAAGTACATTCGATGGTTTTTCGTGCACGAGATAGTCGCTTATTAAAATTTTCCTGTTCATTGGTCAAATTTTTTTCCTCCGAAAGGTTTTAATAGATATGGTAGGAGTGGATAAGCCTCATCACTTATAAACACAAACGGAGCTTTCGTATTTGTTTGGGGTAAATATGACAGTTCTGGGAGAGTAAGATAATTTCTCGTTAAAAATTCATAAAAATCTGAGGCCTGAAAAGTTCCGACGTCACTTTGTTTGCCATATCCGCCAACGTCTACGGCAATAAATTTATAATTGGCATCTGCTACACCTTGCAGTACTACAGAATAAAAGCTTTTGTAATTGTAATACATTGAGCCTGAATTTTTGGGACAATTGATACGAACATGTTTTCCGTCAATTGCACCAGTGCAGTGAGGAAAATTCCAAACCTTTTCAAAACAGTCTGATATAGTCTGAAAATCTTCTTTAGCGGGAACAGGCATATGAAACGGTTGTAATTCCTCCCATAGTACAGTTGTAGTTTCTGCGACAATTTTTCCTGCAGTCGATGCCCCAATTCGAAATGCAAATGATAAGGACTTAAATGATGAACCTGTAGCCAAATATCTGAAACAAATTTTCATAATTAATTTTTTACGATACGATATGAAAAGGATCCTCTTTTTTGTTTTAGAACAAAAGATACGAAAGAAGTGGAAGTATTTAAGAGATCAGTTCTCGGTAGAATTAGGAAAACTTCCCCGACTACGTTCTGGAGATTCTGCAGAATCGACACGCGTGTGTAAGTGGCCTTATTTTCAACAATTGATTTTCCTTAAAGATATAGTAAGGCCTAGACCAAGCACAGGAAATTTATCAGCTGTTGAGACGTCTGAAACATGTATAGAAGAGTCTCAGTTTTCAGTTGAAAATAATAATGAACAAACTTGTGATGAAGTTGTTGCTGAAACCTCTGGGGATGAGATGCATTCTTCTGAAATACCAGAAAGTGAAAATAGCGTTCAACAAGAAGGGGTTGAAAAACCATGCAGACCACCAAAACAGGCAGTTGCAAATTCTACTTTTAATATAACGCCGGTCACAGCCAGAAAGAAGAGGAGATTACATGATTCGTTTAATGCATCTGTATTGGAAATTGAAAATAAAAAACTGGAGTATCTTGAGTCAAAGCGACTTAAACCAAACAAGGAACCAGAGGATGAGCATCTTCTGTTTTTCAAAAGTCTTCTCCCACATGTCAGAAAAATACCGGAGTCGAGAATTCTATTTTTTCGAACTGCAATACAAAATGTAGTACAGGAATACTGCTACGAGAACACCGATCTCTTATTATCTCGTCCATCCACTGCTACATCGTCTTACTCAAGTTCTACTCATCAAGATCAAAACTCGGCACCACCAGAAGACTCCCTTCAAGGTTTCAAAATTATTTTCAGTTGTAAACAACTTTTGAATATATTAATTACAAAAACAATGTTTATTTAACCAGTGTAACTATATAGTTTTGTTTTATATTGTTATTAATAAAAAATTTTCATAAACTTACCTTATAGTAATGACGAGCCTTTCCTCTGGTAAAATGGGTTGCTTATGTAGATTGCACCAGTTTTTAGTTAAACAGGGTTCCACTTTTTGCAAAATATAGTCAAATGTGTTTTGTGACATCCTCGTGTATTGAAAAAATCGTTCGTCATCTTTTCTTACATTTTTAAAAAGATGATGAAACTCTCCATAATCTGATCTTACACGATTTAAAGGATGTACACCAACTCTTTTCCATTTTAATTTTGGCACTACGGATTCTAGAGCTATTAGATCATCATCAGACGATGAAGACGAAGACATCTTTTCGTTAACGTCGTTGCTTTAAAACTAATAATAAAAGTAAACATAAGCTGCTTATATCAGCTTTTACTGTGTTTATCCCAGGCGCATAGAAACATGCGCTTATCGGCGCTGGCTGTCGGAAAGCAGAAACCTGCGTGCACTGTGTCTTTACCCTTATACCGGTGAATTATAAGGTTTGTTCTTCTTGCTTACACTTTGTACACTTTAGTGTAAAATTTACACTTTCACGTTCTTCTTGTCGGAAATGACGTAGAGGTGTAAGGTTATGCGCTGTTCTTCTTGAAAGTGTATTACACTTTTATGACGTATTTTACACTATTCTTACACTCACTTGAGAGGAGGTGTAAAGAAGTGTAAAGTGAACTTTTAGGTTATATTTATATTTTCGTTATATATTCGGTATATAACGGTTTCCAGAATGCGACTTTTTCCGTATGGTACATGAATAAGAATAATATCTAATTATTAGATTCTAATATATTTAATATTATCTATGCTCTGTTTATGGTAATCGATAATGGACCTAAGATATTTCTTTTAAAAGTTATCTTCGAAGTTGAGTTGTTTATGTGCGGTCGCGATAAACTGAAGTGAATTGAAACAATTTTCTGTTAGTTTTTCGCAATGGAAGAGATACAGGGAATGAAAATCGCTATGGTCAATAGAAATGACGATGGATCTGTTATTCTAGATGAAGAAGGTTTCATTACATGCCAAACCAACAGTATTGAAAATGAAGAAGTAAGCCAGCCAGCACTTATCCCTGCTGCTAAAAAAAGAGTACCTGTAGGTACAACGGCAAAGGCCTTAGAGGTATGCAAAGACGAAATTAGAGAATATAGAAAGACTCTTGAACAGAGGCAAGAAAAAAATGATGAAACTTTAACCCAGGTCCTCAACACTTACAGGGCAATTCAAGAGAGGCAAGATCAACATTTCACCAAAATAGAGGAGTGTAGAAAGAAAGCAATCGAGCTGGCCAAGAGAAGGAATCAATTAAGGGAAGAAAAGAACAATTTTTTGAGAGAATTATTGAATAGTTTGAAAGATAAAGAAAAATAAAATTGTAAAACTTATACATATCTTTGATATGTTTAAATCATAATTAAATAAATTTTTTTATTAAATAGTCAATATTTTATTTCCATTTTATAAATGATACAATACAAAAAAATTATTATTCTAGTTGAGTTGCGAATTGTCGACATATCTCGTCCCTAAGCTCTCATCCCTGCTGATTGTCCTGTGCTGTGTCATTAAAACTTTCGGTCATGCTGATTGATGCAGTTACGATATCAGGATCAGGGTGATCTTCATCCGATGGAGGTTCGAATAACTGTATGTCATTAGCATTTGCTATATTGTGTAGAACACAGCATGCATGCACAACCTGAATCATTCAAACAATATCTCTTAAGTTGAAGTGGTATAATTGACGAAATCTCTGTTTCAGGTTACCAAAAGCATTTTCGATAATAACTCGACAGCAGCTCAATCTTTGATTAAATTTGATTTGAGCTCGTGTTAAATGTCCGGTATCCCTAATGGAACAATCAATTGTTTTAAACAAGGATACGCACTATCTCCAAGCAGGTATCCATCTTCTGCAAATTAGAAAATTGCCTTAGTAAAAGATTGCATACTATTATAATTTGTTACAGCAGAATCTGCATATACATTTTGATGTAATTTATATCTAAAAAATATGATATGATGTAAATGGATTACAAACCTCCGCAAACTTCATGGAGGCTATGGTACACTGGCGATTCCCTAAAAACTCTTGCATCGTAAACCGAGCCAGGGTAACCAATAAATACATTCATAAATTTTTGTTCATGATTCACAATGCCTTGTAAGTGAATGGAAAAGAAATGCTTCCTATTAATGTATGAATCCTTATCTTCAATGGGTTTATCTATTCGAATGTGTGTTCCATCTATGGCACCTGATGAGAATTATTCATTAATAATAATAACTGTCATTTATTGACCACAGTCAAAGGCCATCGACCAAAGTCCTTCAGCCAATTCATTAATAAAATAGTGGAAATTCTACACCTGTATAAATAAAATGATGTGGTTACTAAAATATTACCTATCACCCCAGGAAATCTTTTTCGCTGAAGAAAACATTCCTTAATGGTTTCCCTCTCTTGTGATGTAGGAGATCTTATGATATTTGGTGCAAGAGATATTAGGAAATTTGTAACCCTGGATATAACATTGTACAGTGCATTTATACTGATTCCAAATCTATCTGCTACATCCCGATAGCTAATGCTTTCATGTCCAACATACCAAAGAAAACTTAAAATATGTTTCTCTGGAGAAATAGGCTCATACCCTGCATGACCTATAATAACATTCTGAGGTATAGGAAGATATTATAATGAAGAAATTATGTATGTACAATTAATAATATAAAACTAACCTTGTAACGGCAAAAAAACTGAAGAAGCTGCAAAACGATTGATCACTTCATATGTCACTTCTAAGTGATAAACGAAAGTGCATTATGAAATCACTCTCTACATATGAATGTACAACATTTTCAATGTAATTAACAATTTTTACATGATGTACTCTTTGGAGAAGCCCTAATACTGGTTCAATTATTGGTCCAATGTCTTCATCTAAAAAAATACACGCCGTTACGTGACAGAACTAAGGTAATTCTACAAATACATAAACTTAATATGTGGTTATATGTAATAATAATAAAAACTAAAATTAATAAAGCATAAAGTTATTTTTATTACCATTATTTGCAGCGAAGAAAACGGATGGTTCAGAAACATCGTTTTCAAAATAATCCTCATCGGATGACGAATCAGACTAATCAGACTCCAAAAGGTAACCAAGAATTTCTGCATTTATTCCATTCATTATTTACTGATAAAGCTTGGTGATAAACGTAGTAATAAAATCAATATGAATTTTATACGAACATTATTTATATTTCACTTTTTCAAATAACCTAACTTCTGATAACCTATTCAAAACCACAGATATACACTTTGGCGTTCTACTTGAAGGGTTCACACTTTACACGATATTTCCCCCTCTCCCGAAAAATGGAAGTTCTTGAAAGTGTAAAGTGTACACTTTACACTTTCGGTGTAAGCAAGTAAAACAAACCTATAGACGGCGCTTAAAATGAGCAGCAACGTTGCCAGATCGTACGTTTAGAAGGGTATTTGAAGAATGACTCATACAGCGGTAATATTTGACGTTCTTGAACTGACTGTAAATATTTAATATCTGATAGTTCATATTGGTAAAAGTTACTTTCGAAGTCGTTTTATTATATAACAAAAGCTTAACTTACCTAAAGGTATTTCAAGCGATGAACCAAGAGTAACCGGTTATCTTTGGTCTCTTGTGGTAAATACCTTTTGCATTCAAGCGGTTTGGGTTATAGATCCGTGACGTCATGAATTAACCTCAATTTGATCGAGAAATGTCAAATCAAACCAAAATCGTAACCCTGCTCTCGAGCAGGGTTACGATTTTGGTTATTAGAGCAAGTGGGGTTAGATGTGTACATAGACGTTATATACTATATATATATATATATATATATAGTATATAAGGTCTATGGATGTGTATTAACATGAAAATAGTAAACAAAGCAAGGACTCTGAATTATTCAGGGAGTTGAAAAACTCATCTTGGTAGAACCGAAAGACTATTGAATATTTCACAGAGATAATTAATAATCCAAACTACAGCAACACGAATTCGATTTAATGAAATGGAAGTTCAACTGCAGGTAGGAACTAAGGCAATTTAAGATAAAATTAAAAATAATACGTTCTTCCTAAATTCAGAGGTTCAAAAGAAAACTTAAAGAACGTGGGTGAAAAGTTGTGTTGTTTGGATTGAAAGAACTCATCAAAAATGGGACCACAATGTAGCAGAATGTAGAATTTCTTCAACATAATAAAAAACAGAGCAATTATGAAATACAGTTCTTGAAAGAAGGAAATACTCAGGATCTAATATAATCATGTGCTTCTGAATAATGTTGCTGAAAATCATGTGGAAATCGTAAATTACAGTTCAGTAATACAACTGGTCTGTCAACTGAAGGAGTTGAAATGAAACTTATAAATCCAATGATTTTCTTGAATTTTAACTTTGAAGGCTGTAGGTATTTGATCACAATTTAAATTTTAGGAAAACTCAAAAATAAAATTGGAAGCAGAAACTTCAATGGAGAAAAATTCCATTTCTATAAATCACCTAGGTAAAAAAATGATTTGGAAACCATTAGAAGCATTGTAGAATGTACAGATTAGATTTGCTTTTCATTAGAGGAAAACAGAATTCCTTGTGTATTTTGTTAGCTGCAGTAATCAAAAATTTTATCAGCAGCTGCAAACATTGAATGTAAAGAGAAACTTAACCAGTCATCAACTGAAAGAATGTTGAAGTAACACAGGAAAACCATCTATTCTTATTGAATTTGTTATAAAGATAATATTCAATTCTATTTCAAATTTCAGAATAACTCTATAAGAGAAGAAATAAAAGGCTTGAAGAGAAAATGTCAATTGTGTGAAGCAATCTATATTGATAATAATTTGAAAATTACAAGAAAAACCTAAAAATTAAAGCCACATCAATAAAAATCCTTTGAGAATTCTGTTAATGAAACTATGAAAAGTTGCTTCAAATTTATGTCATGTGTGCAATACTGAGTATCTGCAAAGCATCGTATCAATAGTTTGGGTGTTCTGATGTTCTGAGAATGCACATTATGGTAGCAATGAGGAAAAATTTTAAGGTAGATCATTAAATTGAAAGAAGAACCAGTAGAAGTGACCAAATAACTCTTTTTTTTTAAATTGGAATAAACTGAAATTTACAAATTCAAAATATTGTTTGTTAAAACCATCATGAGATTTGTCATTGCCGTTCCTAAGGTTAAAAGATTAAGAAGTTCTTTCATTGCCTTTTTGTGTTTGTTTCAAATTTTCATCAAGTATAATCTTGAAATAATGGAAAAATAGATTTAATTTTTTTCGTTTTACTAGCTGTTAATATTGATATTTTTCATTTTAATCATTTCTTGTCATTTTCTTCATTCCTAGTTAGGTACTAACAAAATAATTTTTTATGATCATTTTTTATAGATATTATGTATGTATATTATGTATAGATATTATATGAGTCTAATTTAGTATTTTTTCCTTGTTATATTTATTGTAGTTTCAGTAATTCCTTTATAAGGATATATTGGCTAATAAAATATTGCTTATAAAAATGTCTTTTTGTTTATATAAGCTTCGGGAATGGGCCCTTTTTATCTGAATCAGATAAATGCTCAGATAACGTGTTATGCAGATAACCTATGAGCATAAATAAAAGCGAATCAAAAGAATGACAGCACGGATAACCAAACCCGAGCATTCAAGCGATAATTTCTGGTTATTCTTTCTGGATTTCGAAGGAATAACCAAGAAGAACCAGCAATAACCGCTAGATGGACCAAAATCATAACCTGGTTACTCTTGGTTCAACGCTTGAAATACCTTCTATTCAACCCGGACCAAATATCAAAAATAAAAATCTCGACTAACCTAATAACCCGACAAAAAACCATAAGGTATTTCAAGCGATGAACCAAGAGTAACCGGTTATCTTTGGTCTTTTGTGGTAAATACCTTTTGCATTCAAGCGGCTTGGGTTTTAGATCCGTGACGTCATGAATTAACCTCAATTTGATCGAGAAATGTCAAGAATAACCAAAATCGTAACCCTGCTCGAGAGCAGAGTTACGATTCTGGCATAGACGTTATATACTAGTATATAAGGTCTATGGATTCTGGTTATTAGAGCAAGTAGGGTTAGATGTGTATAAACATGAAATAGTAAACAATGCAAGGACTTTGAATTATTTGGAAGTTGAAAAACTGATCTTGGTAGAACCGAAAGACTATTGAATATTTCACAGAGATAATTAATAATCCAAACTACTGCAACACGAATTCGATTTAATGAAATGGAATTTCAACTCCAGGTAGGAACTAAGGCAATTTAAGATAAAATTAAAAATAATACGCTCTTCCTAAATTCACAGGTTCAAAAGAAAACTTAAAGAACGTGGGTGAAAAGTTGTGTTGTTTGGATTGAAAGAACTCATCAAAAATGGGACCACAATGTAGCAGAATGTAGAATTTCTTTAACATAATAAAAAACAGAACAATTATGAAATACAGTTCTTGAAAGAAGGAAAATACTCGGGATCTAATATAATCATGTGCTTCTGAATAATGTTGCTGAAAATCATGTGGAAATTGTAAATTACAGATCAGTAATACAACTGGTCTGTCAACTGAAGGTGCGTTGAAATGAAACTTATAAATCCAATGATTTTCTTGAATTTTAACTTTGAAGGCTGTAGGTATTTGATCACAATTTAAATTTTAGGAAAACTCAGAAATAAAATTGGAAGCAGAAACTGTACATTCAATGGAGAAAAATTCCATTTCTATAAATCACCTAGGTAAAAAAATGATTTGGAAACCATTAGAAGCATTGTAGAATGTACAGATTAGATTTGCTTTTCATTAGAGAAAAACAGAATTCCTTGTGTATTTTGTTAGCTGCAGTAATCAAAAATTTTATCAGCAGCTGCAAACATTGAATGTAGAGAGAAACTTAATCAGTCATCAACTGAAAGTATGTTGAAGTAACACAGGAAAACCATCTATTCTTATTGAATTTGTTATAAAGATAATATTCAATTTTATTTCAAATTTCAGGATTACTCTATAAGAGAAGAAATAAAAGGTTCAAAGAGAAAATGTCATTTGTGTGAAGCAATCTATATTGATAATAATTTGAAAATTACAAGAAAAACCTAAAAATTGAAGCCACATCAATAAAAATCCTTTGAGAATTCTGTTAATGAAACTATGAAAAGTTGCTTCAAATTTATGTCATGTGTGCAATACTGAGTATCTGCAAAGCATCGTATCAATAGTTTGGGTGTTCTGATAATGCACAATATGGTAGCAATGAAGAGAATTTTTAAGGTAGATCATTAAATTGAAAGAAGAACCAGTAGAAGTGACCAAAAAAAAATAATTTTTTTAATTGGAATAAACTGAAATATACAAATTCAAAATATTGTTTGTTAAAAGCATCATGAGATTTGTCATTGCCGTTCCTAAGGTTAAGAGATTAAGAAGTTTTTTCATTGCCTTTTTGTGTTTGTTTCAAATTTTCATCAAGTATAATCTTGAAATAATGGAAAAATAGATTTAATTTCTAACTCTGGAAAATAATTCGTCATTGACTTTAAAATTAAAACATTCCCATTCTGTCTCTTCGACTTAATTTTCTTCCTTTTACTAGCTGTTAATATTGATATTTTTAATCATTTCTTGTCATTTTCTTCATTCCTAGTTACTCACAAAACGATTTTTTCATGATCATTTTTTACATGTATAGATATTATATGAGTCTAATTTGGTATTTTTTCCTTGTTAAATTTATTGTAGTTTCAGTAATTCCATTATAAGAATATATTGGCTAATAAAAATTGCTTATAAAAATGTTTTTTTGTTTATATAAGCTTCGGGAATGGGCCCTTTTTATCTGAATCAGATAAATGCTCAGATAACGTGTTATGCAGATAACCTATGAGCATAAATAAACGCGAATCAAAAGAATAACAGCACGAATAACCAAACCCGAGCATTCAAGCGATAATTTCTGGTTATTCTTTCTGGATTTCGAAGGAATAACCAAGAAGAACCAGCAATAACCGCTAGATGGACCAAAATCATAACCTGGTTACTCTTGGTTCATCGCTTGAAATACCTCCATGTGAAAAATATAAAATTGGGCGATAAACTGCAGACTAACCTAATTGTTTGATAATTTCTATTAATTGATAAATAAGCTTCATTAAATCGCCAGTCAAATATTATTGAAAAAAAAAATTATGTATTTTCTAAGGACCAATATCGACTTCCCAAGATATAATTATTGCACAATTTGGCAACAAAATGATCGTGGCACATGCGCAATTCGGGCCAATAAATCCCACCGGTATAAAAGTCAAGATTTAAAATTACACAAAAACCCAGTTTATACTAGGTATGGGGATAAAAATCTTAACAATAGCTGAGGATTTTTGATCACTTTTGGACCATTCTTGGACAGTCAGAAAATTATCAGAGAAATGCAGAACCCGAACAGCAAAATGAGGATTAAAAATAGAGAGAGACAGTGATGTCAAGTCTCCTCTGTAAAAAGTACCTAGAATTGATTCGGAAAATCCCTAGAATTCCCTAGATTAGTGCAGAGGTGGCTCCGTTCGCCCAGTGCAGGAAATATGTGAGTAAGGGGGTTGTTCTCAAAGTTTCATGGAATATTAGGAAATAACGATACGAAAATTCTTGGGATATGAGTGATTTTATTTCTGATTCTCATTCATTTCCTGAATAAACTAATTATAATTATTTCATATATCACTATTTGGAAATAAGGTTAAGAATAAAACATTATCGAACAAAAGTTTTATTTGACTTAATAATAAAAACAACAACGAATTTATATATGTGTATATTATATAGGCTTTGAAAAACTCATCATTTATTTTATACAAACTTTTATATTGCATCAGCTTCAAATGTTCAGGTGTTACTTCGAATAATTTACAACATTTTTCATCATTTGAAAATCTAATGACTGAAACAGCGTTTAATGCTTCACTACCTATTTTATTTCTTTTTTTTGTTTTTACATCTGTAACAACAGAAAAAACCCGTTTTGTTTCGGCATTACTATGAGGTAATGCCATACATAATCTAGCTAATTGTACTACATCTTGGTATTCATTAACTCCATTAAAATCTTTGTGGTCACCTAAGCTATTCCAAAATTCTTCTATATTCATTTTCATATATAATAATTTTTTATTGTTGTCATCAGAAAAGTCTATTGCAATATTTTTCCACTGCCTATCAATATCATCTTCTTTGATGCCTTCGACTGAAGCGAATTTACTCCAAATGATTTTGAGAGACGAAAGCTCATCGGCTTTTTAAAATCTAAAGCTACTTCCGGTGATAAAAATTTCAATGAATCGAAAAAATATCATCAAGGGGAAATCTTTGCTGTATTTCAGATGCAGCAGTAACGAAAAAATTCAAACAAGACTTTCTTATTGAAGTTTGAACTTCTGGCGGTAGAAGGAAAGTAAATTGTTACAAGAAGAACCGAGATCTATTTGCTCCAATTCTAAAAAGTGATGGGGTTTTTACAATTCATTTTGGGGTCATTTAAAAATTCGGGTTTAATGAAATGAGCTGTGAGTTTACGAAAAATCTTTTTGCAATTATATGATAATTCATGAATCAATATTTTTTTTGATTGAAAAAGGGCATTAAATTTATTGAACAAATTTAGAATATGATTCAAAAATAGTAATATTCCTTTAGTCGAATTATTATGCAGTTCATCAAATATGAAATTTACACATTTCGAGTTATCTTCTAATTTCGCAACTTTAAAATAATTTTGGAGAACAATCCAATTCTCGAGAACCCTTTAGACAGAATGTTGCATGGAAAGCCATCTGGTAGATGCTAATTTGAGCATTTTTTTTTGTTCGAAATGGAAGAAATCTTGCATTTCTATCAATTCTGCAGTTCTTTTTGAGGAAGAGGAAAAATAGCTTACTATATTTCTAATCAATTCCTCCGGTGTTCTAGGTAATTGAGAACAAGCATGGCTTGCAATGAAGTGGTAAGTTATAACATCTGTTGTTCACATTGTAAACAACAGATGTTATAACTTTACATGCTCAAAGATTGAATATTCTTTCAGAGATTTCTTTTCAAAGGAATCGAGCAAGGAAGTAATTTTTGTCAAATTATACCACACTTAGAAATGTTTCATCCACATTCCTCAGCATAGAATACATATTGTGTTAGTTTAAGTGATTCAAGGGCCAGAAGCGAAATTTTTTCTACCTCTACGTTTGAGGATTGAAAATCCCTAGAATTTCCCTATTTCCTAAAATTCCCTAAACCCAAAATTTTTCCCTAGATCTAGGGACAATTCCCTAGACTTAACATCACTGGAGAGAGATAGGTACAGTTTTGGAGGTTCCTTGTTTAATTGCGCCTGCCAGACAACAACTTTCAAGCACTTAGTTGTTTTTTCATTTGTGTTTACGAATATTCGTCAGGAACATTGATATTATATCAAATAGACTCGCCGTCACGTGACTTTCTCGAAGTATTCGAAGCAGTAGTATCTAAATGGACTAGCCCTCTGAGCAAAATTCCCGCATGCCGGATATGAACGAGAGAGATGGAGCTAGTTGAGTAAACGTCAAAATCATATGTTCAAAACATTTATTTCTCGTGCGAGATATCCTCAATTTATATCTTATTTTGAGTTTATTCTGAATTGATCTTCTTGTTGTTTTGATCGATTTGATTTCTAAAAGTATTGATATTACTATCAAAAGAAAGTAGCGGTAAGTATTTAATGAAATTTCTCTTGGAATAATATATACATATATTCTTAGCCTTAAATAAAGATTCATTGACGTAGTATCAAATATATAACGCCAATGGGAATGGGTCTTAGTTTATATGAAAATTTATCGAAAAAGTATAGTCTAATTGAATTTTACAGTATAATCGTCTACGTTTGCCAAATTTTTGCGGGCCTTTATTGGAGTTTCTAAAGTCTTCAAGATGCCTGACGGTTGTGCAGCGTTCAATTGTACGGCCAGATTGAAAAAAGGCCAAAATATAAAATTCCATTTGTAAGTATTCATATTTCTAGACTTACATAAATATTGAAAATATTTTATTCACAGTTTTCAAGGGATGAAAAATTGAAGAAACAATGGACAAAAGCTGTAGGGAGAATCGACTTTGAGCCCTCTTCTTCATCTAAAATATGTAGTGTTATAGTTATTATGGGATATTGGATATTTACAAGGCTAATGAGCCGCCAAGGATTGAAGTTGATATTATTTTTGACATTTATTGTATTTATGTGTGTTTCTCAAATATTGGTCGGTGATTTACCAGTCTTATGTAAGCGTGAATAACCGCTGACGAATTCGTCGTTGAAGTTGATATCCTTATTGACATTTATTGTATTTATGCCTGTTTTTCAAATATTGGTCGGTGATTTATCAATCTTATGGAAGCGTGAATAACCGCTGACGAATTGGTGGATATGGGTAGAAAGGGAACGAGTATTCATTATTATGTTCCGAAACTCTGTAGCGAAAACCTCGGAGTACCGAGAGAATAAAGGTTTTGCTCACAAAAGTAGTTTTATTACAACCAAGTTGTAACAATTCAGAAGTGGGATTGACAGAATAGTTTTTTTTCTCGTTTTCGTGGCTTTAAAGTAATTTTTGACGAAATAAAATGAGTGATTTGGAAGAAGTGAGTGAAGTGGAGGTGCGTCAAAATCGAGTGTATGATGATTTGATCGAGCAGCACATAGAAAAACGAATCACGTCGGCCCTAAAAAGAAAATTCGATGCAATTTAAAGAGTCTCATCGATCTCAGAAAATTTAGGAGATTTGAACATCAATCAAAATGACGCCGCTCCTAGGGATATTAGCACCGGAAAGCCAACAATTAAAGGTGATATAATACCACCCTTTGATCCTGATGATCGCCATCACACTGTTGTCTCATGGCTAAACAAAATTGATCAGCTCTCGTTGATTCATGGATGGAACGACTATGAAAAATCCACATATATGCAAATGAAATTAAAGGGCCCTGCACGCGAGTGGTTTTTCGTTTGGACGATTACAATAAAACTTGGGCAGAGTGGAAAACAGCTTTATCCAGAGCATTTCCCAGATGTGTTGATTACGCCACTATATTGGAAGAACTGGTTGCACGGAAAAAGAGCCCCGATGAAAGCATGACACACTACTATCATGCCAAGTTGAACCTCATCCAACAGTGCCGACTAGATAACGAAGCCACCATATCGTGCCTTATTCGAGGACTTCCTCAAGAACTTCAACCAAACGCCCGTGCATTTCAATGTGCTACTCCAGACGAGTTGTATGCAGGTTTCATCGCCCCTATGGACAACTATCAAAGTCCTCAATAAGAAGCGATGCAACACCAGTTCAGAAAAAAACCCAAAATTGAGTGCTACGCTTGTGGAAAACCAGGACATTTTGCAAAGGACTGCTGGAGCCACAATAAACCGTCTACTTCGAAACAAGGAAGACCAGAACGATGCTCAGTATGCCGGCTTACAAACCACGCCACCAAGGATTGTTTCAGGCGAAAAACTGGGCAAAATCAACGGACGGATTTGAAGCGATGCGATGTTTGCAAGAAAGCGGGACACCGCAAAGACGAATGCTGGTTTGAGAAAAAAAAACATTGAGGAAGTTAACGCTTTAGGAACTAGGTGCTATAAACAATTCTGAATTTTCAATAACTTTGAATTCTAAACAAACAATTTACTACAAACCATATAGATTATCAGAAAGAGAAAAAAACAATCATGAGAGAGAAAGTAAATGAATTATTAACAGCAGGTATTATACAATCCTCAAATTCATCATATGCTAGACCTGCAATTTTAATTAAAAAACCAAACGAGGATTATAGGCTCTGTATTGATTATAGAAAACTAAATGCCATTACTGTAAAGGACCGATACCCACTACCTAATATTGAAGATCTTATTAACAAATTAGGCGGGAATAAATATTTCTGTAGACTAGATATGAAACAAGGTTATTACCAAATTCTATTAGCCAAAGATTCGATAGACAAAACTGCATTTATAACTCCAGATGGACAATATGAGTTTCTTCGCCTACCATTTGGTTTATGTAATGCACCCTCAGCTTTTCAAAGGTTAATAAATAATCGTATAGGCACACTACGCCATACGGAAATATTAGTTTATCTAGATGACATTTTGATACCATCAAAATCAATATCTCAAGGAATGGAAAAACTAAACACCATTTTAAATATTTGCGAGGAAAATAATTTGAAATTGAATTTAGAGAAGTGCTATTTTTTCAAAACCAAAATTGATTTTCTAGGGTACGAGATTAATGAGAATGAAATCAAACCCGGTTCGAAGAAAGTAAAAGCTATTCAAGATTTTAAAAACCCTTCCAATATCCATGAAGTGAGACAATTTTTAGGTCTGAGTTCGTATTTTAGAAAGTTTATTAAAAATCATGCTGAAATAGTTGCACCTTTAACAAAACTACTAAGAAAAGAGACGTCAAATGGCAATGGGGTGAAGATCAAAACACAGCAGTTTTGAAAATAAAATCAATTTTAAGTAATGAACCTGTTCTAACTATTTTTAATTCAGATGCAAAGAAAGAATTACATACCGATGCCAGCTCAAAGGGTATTGGCGCTATTCTTTTTCAAGAGTCACTTGAAGGATTAAAACCAGTGGCTTATTACAGTAGAGCAACAACCGTGGATGAATCTTTTTACCATTCATATGAATTGGAAACATTAGCCGTTGTCGAATCCATAAAACGATTCAGAATTTACCTTCATGGTATTCATTTTAAAATAGTAACAGATTGTAGCGCAGTTCGAAGTACATTTGTAAAAAAAGAATTAGTCCCCAGAATAGCTAGGTTGGTTGGCTATTCAAGATTACGATTTTGAAATTGAGCATCGTCCAGGGTGTAAAATGTCACATGTTGATGCTTTAAGTAGAAACACAGAAAATATTTTGAGAATAGAAATTGATGACTGGGCATTAACAGTACAAATGCAAGACGAACAAATAAGAGTAATTCGTGAAAAATTAAAGTCTGGAACTGCCGACAAGGAAATAAAAAGTACATATTGCCTGAAGAACGATAGAGTTTACAGAAAAATTTTGAATGACGAATTAAGACTAGTAATTCCGAAAATATGTAGATTTAATATAATGAGAAAATATCACGACGAAATAGGTCACTTAAGTCTAAAACGATGCGAAACCTTAATAAAAAGTAAATTTTGGTTTCCAAAAATGACAAGGTTTATAAAAAATACGTCAATGCATGTATTGTGCATACAAAAGAAGCCAATATGGTAAAAGAGAAGGTTTTCTTCATCCTATACCTAAAGCGAAGGAACCCCTTTGTACATGGCATATTGATCACTTAGGACCATTTTGTAAAACAAACAAAAATTTCGCATATGTTTTTATGATCGTTGATTCATTTTCTAAATACTTGTTTGCGAGACCAACTAAAACAACCAACTCAAATGAGGTCATTGATAGTTTAAAAGATTTATTTAGTATGTTCGGAACACCGAAAAGGATTATTGCAGACCGTGGAAAGGCATTTAAATCTAAAACATTCAAAGAATTTTGTGACCAAAAGAAAATTAATTTGGTTTTAAATGCAGTAGCCTCTCCTCGTTCAAACGGTCAAGTCGAACGTTATAATCGTACTCTTTTAGACGGTATAAACACGAGTATAGAGAACGAAAATGAGTGGATCACCAAACTTCCAGATGTGGTCTGGGGAATGAATAATACTATCAATGAAAGCACAGGTTACTCCCCACATACATTAATGTTTGGCTTCGATAAAGATCGTCATGGAAATTTAAGTCAGGAAGACATCATAGTCGAAAATAGGCAAGAAATTTCCGAAAAAGCTAAGCAAAGAATGGATAGACAAAGCAGAAAAATGAAAGAGCAGTTTGATAAGAAAAGAAAAGAAAGTACCAAATACAAAGTAGGTAGTTTGGTTCTTTGGCGGGGAGCTAAAAAAGATACGAAGGATGTCGGTCGTAAGACTGGAATAAAATATGGAGGGCCCTATAAAGTGTCGAAAGTTCTGGGAAATGATCGATACGAAATTGTAGCCCTAAAAGGAATGAAAGGTTATAAATGATTTTCTGCAATTGTAGCTGCAGACGCAATACGCGAGTATAAGTCAGGTGCAGTAATTGAGTCCGATACTTCTTCAGATGATGAGGTTAATAGTATCGATGAGTTAATAGACTTATTAGTCATAAAAAAAAGTGGAACACCATCACCCCAAATAAATCAAGAACTATGGAACACCAAACTTAAAAAAAAAACAAACAAAAACAAAAAAAAATTATAATGTTGAGAATATTAGTAAAATAATTATTAAAAATAGATTGTCTAATGGATACTACTGATAGAAATATGGAGCACCATAACATAATATTTTGCTTTTACAATAAAATAAATATTGTATTAGAAATTTTATATGCTAAAAGTTTCGATAGCCAGCCTCGGAATAAGGACGGATCAAATGGTTTACGGAAAATGCTAGGAAAGAGGACTATGAGAATAGCCACTTGGAATGTCAAGGGGCTAAGAACAAAAATTACAGAAGTTTTCGATGAACTAAAGAAGATGAGAATTGATATATGCGCACTTACGGAAACAAAGAAAAAGGGAAGGGGAACGAAATAGTAGGAGAATACATCCATTTCTACAGTGGAGTTTGTAAAAGTAACCGAGCCAAAAGAGGAGTGTCAATGGTGGTACATAGTAAATACAAAAATAAAATCAAAACGTGGGAAGAGATAGACGAACAAATAATAACACTCGAAATAGAGAAAACCGGGCAAAATATAGTGTTCATAGGAGCCTATGCCCCTAGTAAAGACGCTGTACAAGACACAAAAGACAAATTCTACGAAAATCTGTTGAACACAATAATGAAGGTAAACGACAGCAAAGAAATTTGTTTAATTGGCGACCTAAACGGTAGAGTTGGCCGAAGACACAATGACCCAGTTGTAGGAAGATATGGGGAAAAAACAATTAATGAAAATGGTCATCGAATTATCAATGTGTGTGAAAGCCTAAGATTAAAGATTATGAATGGGTTCTACCAACATAAAGATGTACATAAGTTCACATGGGTCCAGAGAACCAAAGGGCTGAGCTCTATAATCGACTATGTGATCCTACGTCAAAATTCAAAACTAAAAATTAATGACCTCAGGGTATATCGTGGCATGGAATGTGGTTCTGATCACTACCTACTGATGGCCAAGGTGGTGATCAATTATCGGAAAGTCCAAGGAAAGAAGGAAAGAGGGGAAGAAGAACAGAATAGGGAACAACGAACTTTAAACACTATTAAGTACAATTTGGACAGTCTCAAACACGAATCTGTACAATTTCTTTACAAACTTAGATTAGCGTCGAAATTACAACACGTGAAAATGGAACAAATGGATACCGAAGAACTGTATAAGACGACAAAAGCAAGTATACATCAAGCAGCGGAAGAAGCCTTGGGACTACAAGAAAGACAATCAAAACACAATCCGGAATGGTGGACGGGAGAAATAAAGGGATTGACAGAAGCAAAGAAGAGAGCATACCAGAAGTGGCTCATTACCAAGGATATTGAAGATCAGAAAGTATACAAACACTACAATAAGGAGGTCAAAAGAGTTGTAACAGAAAAGAAGAATGAAAGTTGGGACAGAGCGTGTGAAAACATCGAAAAATGTATGGGCGGGACGAAGGTATCGGAGGCATGGAAAACAATCAAAAACATTCGAGGAGAAAACAACCAATCAGCACATATAAATATGATAAATATGAAAGAATGGCAAGAACACTACAAGACCTTACTGTCGGAAAATCGAGAGCAATTTAAAGACCCAATTGATAAAATAGAAATAGAGAGGGTAGATATAGAAAAGATTGGAGTAAAAGAAATAGAAAAAGCTCTAAAAAATATGAGAAACGGTAAAACTCCAGGACCAGGAAACATGCCCATGGAACTGATCAAGCATGGACCAGTTGTATTACTGGAAATGCTGGCAGAAATTTTTAATAGATGTATGTTAAGGGGTGACGATATTCCTGAGGACTGGAATATATCATATATTAGTCCTATACATAAGAAGGGAGATAAAAAGATCTGCGGAAACTACAGAGGTATCAGTGTGACCAGTGCAATGGGGAGGTTGTATGGTAGAATTTTAAAGGAAAGAATAGAAACGGAGTGCCAAGAACTTGAAGAACAGAGTGGTTTTCGCGCTGGAAGATCATGCTTAGACAACACTTTCACCCTCCAGCAAGTTATTGAGAAAAGGAAAGCTAGAAATTTACCGACCCATCTGATATTTATTGATCTAGAGAAAGCATTCGATACAGTACCCTTAGTAAAACTTTTTAAAACTTTGACGAGAGTCGGCCTAAACACAACATATGTCCGAGCTATTCATAACATCTATAAAGACTCAAAAGCATGGTGAAAATAAACAACAACATTTCTAAACCTTTCAGAATCTCAAAGGGACTTAAGCAGGGATGTTGCTTATCACCCACCCTGTTTAAGATATATATTAAGGAAGCTTTGGATATATGGAGACGTAAATGTGCAGGGATGGGAATTCGGGTCGGTGACCATTGCCTAACAACCTTACTATTCGCCGATGACCAGGTGATAGTTGCAAGCTGTGAAGAAGATGTGGACTACATGTTCAGGAAATTAAAGGATGAATATGAAGAATGGGGATTAACAATAAACCTAAAAAGACGGAACATTTGAAAATTGGAGATGATGGACAAGAAGATCCTCAACTAGACATCCGAAACCTACAACAATGTGAAGAATATAAGTATTTGGGAACTATAATATCCCAAGAAGGAACAAGTCACAGGGATATACAGCATAGAATACAGCAAGGGCAGACATGTATCCGAGTTGTAAATCAAGTGCTTTGGTCGAAAAAAATAAAATTAAATACAAAGATGACAATCTACAGTTCGATAGTAGAGCCTATTTTGACGTATGGATCTGAGGGCTGGCAAATGACAGCAAGAAATAAAGAAAAGATAGGAGTAGTAGAAATGGACTTCCTAAGAAGACCGTGTAGGATAACAAGAACAGAACATATACGTAACGAGGAAATAAGACGGAAAACAAGAAGAACTTACACAACTTTGGACAAAGTGGAAACACGACAACTCATCTGGTACGGACACGTGATGAGGATGGGAGAAGACAGATGGCCAAAACGAGCAATGGAGTATGTTCCCGGAAGTCGCAGAAGGAGAGGAAGACCAACGATAACATGGGAAGACGGAATCAGGACAATAATGGGAGATAGAGCCATTGGAGAGGATGAATGGCAGAATAGAGAAAATGGCGATCGAAATGCGGGATGCGGCGGAGGCTGTAGGACCCCCGCTATATATATATATTAGAAATAAACTTGTGTACAAAGTTTTCTGATTTCAGAATTAAGAAGAAATAAACACGCACCTGTTCATCGAATCGCGAGGACGCGCAGAAAAACAGGATGGCCGAATGTTAAAGTTATTATGGGATATTGGATATTTACAAGGCTAATGAGCCGCCAAGGATTGAAGTTGATATTATTTTTGACATTTATTGTATTTATGTGTGTTTCTCAAATATTGGTCGGTGATTTACCAGTCTTATGTAAGCGTGAATAACCGCTGACGAATTCGTCGTTGAAGTTGATATCCTTATTGACATTTATTGTATTTATGCCTGTTTTTCAAATATTGGTCGGTGATTTATCAATCTTATGGAAGCGTGAATAACCGCTGACGAATTGGTGGATATGGGTAGAAAGGGAACGAGTATTCATTATTATGTTCCGAAACTCTGTAGCGAAAACCTCGGAGTACCGAGAGAATAAAGGTTTTGCTCACAAAAATAGTTTTATTACAACCAAGTTGTAACAGTAGCCAACATTTTCAAAAGTATGATTACTATGTTAATGTTCATGGTACAAAAACTCTGAGGAAAGGTGCTATTCCATCAATTCTAAGTTTTTTGGGCCATCGTCCTGTGAAACTGATTAATGAAAGCTGTCTACCAGTTTGTAGTGATAAAGCAGATGCCTTAATATATTATTTACTACAATATTTGGTTTCTTATGGGTCTAGACTATTTATACATTTTCCTTAGTTCACCTAGGTGTTTCCTCCATCTCAGCAAATCATGCAAGAGAAAACATGGATGAGCAACCAGAAACAGAGACAGAAAGTATTACACCAACCTCCTTAACTGTAATAGTGAAGCAGGTGCATTATTGTTTTATTAGTTACAATATTTTGTTTCTTATGGGTTTACAGTATGTAAACATTTTTTTTATTTCATCAAGGTGTTTCCTCCATATCAGCCAATCTTGCTAGTGAAAACATTGATGAGCAACCAGAGACAGAAAGTTTAAGTATTCCATCTACTTCCTCAACTGTTGTGATAGAAAATGTTCAATATTTTTGTATTATTTTAGCTCTCTCAATGAAGACTAATAAAAATTCAATAAACAATTTTTTTCAATTACAACACAAAGGAAAATTTCAATTTTTTGCTTGAATTCACTATTATACTATAGATAGGTGAATAAAATATAGCCAAATTGAGTGGAACAAAATTGAATAAAAAATCTAATATGCAACTGATTATTCTGGACTAAAAAAAATTGTTTTAAAAATGATATTTTTCTATCAATAATATCCAGAAAAAATCAAAATTTAACATGGCATTCTGGTTATCGGGCCAAATTAATAACATAAGGATAATATAAACAGGTGATTAAAAATACTGCTTTAATTTGAAATCTTGAGATATTTATAATATTATCAGTAATTAATCTATACTAATTTCAATATTTCAGAGAGTAACTTACTTCTCGTATTGAAAATATATAACGACCTCAAGTTAACTAAAATATATAAAACATGAAACTCTCATTTCATGAGGAGAAAAGGAACAAAATAATGTTAATCAAATATACATGAACTTAAGGAAGATTTCATGATATACACACCGCTAATTTATTTATCTATAGTGTCCAACACTGTTAAAAGTAGAATCAATCAAAATAACAATTAGTTTCATTCAGAATATATTGAAATTTCAGGATTTTCCAAACATCCGTTCCATGTTTTGATCATATGATTTGATCACAGAACATCAAATATAATACCAGTGTGACGACAGCAGGCCGGGCCAGCAGGCCGAGATCCCAAAGTTACCATATCGACCAGTGGCGTCGGTGGTGAATGTGGTCAATGACACGCTGCGCTCTGACGCTGAATATTAGTTGACTGCGTTTACGTTCAATAAGAAGAAATCAAGTCTTACTTATTTTTATCTTAAAATACTTCAGATAAACAAATCGGGTTTAAGGAATACTCAAAACCTTTTTGATGACTTCAAACAAAATCTTTACTTTTTTTGCATCCTATCGAAAATGGTTTCAGATTATTTATATCGAATCGTATTTGACAAGATTCATGGATAGAAAATACTATCTCGCTTTCATAGGGAAACAATCTGGTCAACATGAAAAAGTTCGAGATTTTTTTAATTAATTTCGCAAGTTGCGGCCAATCTGAAAAAATGAAAAAATACTTTCTGACAGTCTCTAGCTATACGTTCCACATGAAATAATTACTACGCTTTGATAGGGAAAAATTCTACACTGCCCAACATGAAAAAATTTCAAGATTTTTTCGATGATTTCGCAAGTTGCAGCCAATCTGAAAAAATGAAAAATACTTTCTGACATTCTCTAGCTATACGTTCCACATGAAATAATTACTACGCTTTGATAGGGAAAAATTCTAAACTGCCCAACATGAAAAAGTTCAAGATTTTTTCATTAATTTCTGCAAGTTGCAGCCAATCTGAAAAAATAAAAAATACTTTCGGAAGTCACTAGCTATACGTTCCACATGAAATAATTACAAAGCTTTAATAGGAAAAATTCTACACTGCCCAACATGAAAAAATTTCAAGATTTTTTCGTTAATTTCGCAAGTTGCGGCCAATCTGAAAAAATGAAAAATACTTTTGGGAAGTCACTAGCTATACGTACCACATGAAATAATTACTACGCTTTGATAGGGAAGAATTCTACACTGCCCAACATGAAAAAATTTCAAGATTTTTTCGATAATTTCGCAAGTTGCGGCCAATCTGGAAAAATAAAAATACTTTCTGAAAATCTCTAGCTATACGTTCCACATGAAATAATTACTACGCTTTGATAGGGAAGAATTCTACACTGCCCAACATGAAAAAATTTCAAGAATTTTTTCGATAATTTCGCAAGTTGCGGCCGTTCTGAAAAAATGAAAAATACTTTCTGACAGTCTCCAGCTATACGTTCCACATGAAATAATTACTACGCTTTGATAGGGAAGAATTCTACACTGCCCAACATGAAAAAGTTCAAGATTTTTTTCGATACTTTTGCAAAGTGCGGACGTTCTAAAGGAATGAAAAATACTTTCTGACAGTCTCTAGCTATACGTTCCACATGAAATAATTACTACGCTTTGATAGGAGAAATTCCACACTGCCCAACATGAAAAAGTTCAAGATTTTTTTTTTTTTCGATACTTTGGCAAACTGCAGCCAATCTGAAAAAATGAAAAATACTTTCAGGAAGTCACTAGTTATACGTTCCACATGAAATAATTATTACGCTTTGATAGGGAAAAATTCTAAACTGCCCAACATGAAAAAAGTTCAAGATTTTTTCGATACTTTTGCAAAGTGCGGACGTTCTAAAGGAATGAAAAATACTTTCTGACAGTCTCTAGCTATACGTTCCACATGAAATAATTACTACGCTTTGATAGGGAGAAATTCCACACTGCCCAACATGAAAAAAGTTCAAGATTTTTTTTCGATACTTTGGCAAACTGCAGCCAATCTGAAAAAATGAAAAATACTTTTTGGAAGTCTCTACCTATACGTTCCACATGAAATAATTACTACGCTTTGATAGGGAGAAATTCTACATTGCCCAACATGAAAAAAGTTCAAGATTTTTTTTTCGTTAATTTCGCAAGTTGCGGCCAATCTGAAAAAAAGAAAAATACTTTCTGACAGTCTCTAGCTATACGTTCCACATGAAATAATTACTACGCTTTGATAGGGAAAAATTCTACATTGCCCAACATGAAAAAAGTTCAAGATTTTTTTTCTATAACTTCGCAAGTTGCGGCCAATCTGAAAAAATGCAAAATACTTTCGGGAAGTCACTAGCTATACGTTCCACATGAAATAATTACTACGCTTTGATAGGGAAAAATTCTAACCTGCCCAACATGAAAAAAGTTCAAGATTTTTTTTCGATACTTTTGCAAGGTGCGGTCGTTCTAAAAGAATGAAAAATACTTTCTGACAGTCTCTAGCTATACGTTCCACATGAAATAATTACTACGCTTTGATAGGGAAGAATTCTACACTGCCCAACATGAAAAAAGTTCAAGATTTTTTTTCGATAATTTTGCAAGTTGCGGCCAATCTGAAAAAATGAAAAATACTTTCTGACAGTCTCTAGCTATACGTTCCACATGAAATAATTACTACGCTTTGATAGGAGAAATTCCACACTGCCCAACATGAAAAAGTTCAAGATTTTTTCGATACTTTGGCAAACTGCAGAAAATCTGAAAAAATGAAAAATACTTTTGGAAGTCTCTAGCTATACGTTCCACATGAAATAATTACTACGCTTTTATAAGGAGAAATTCTACATTGCCCAACATGAAAAAGTTCAAGATTTTTTTCGTTAATTTCGCAAGTTGCGGCCAATCTGAAAAAAAAAAAAAATACTTTCTGACAGTCTCTAGCTATACGTTCCACATGAAATAATTACTACGCTTTGATAGGGAAAAATTCTACATTGCCCAACATAAAAAAATCATTACGATGAATTATGTTCATACTAAATAATAATAAAAATAGAAAACATACAATAGAGGAAATACAAATAAATGATCATGTAAGCAGGGATAGCTTGAAATAGCCAACCATTTCAATGAATTTTTAGCACTGTTGTTTTAGATCATAATGCTGATCCGCCTAAACGTCATATTGAGATTCCACATGTTCCTTTTAATTCTCATACTCACTTTCTTGAACCTACTACCGATGCCGAGGTATTGCAGATTTTAATCGGTTTAAAAAATAAAGCTGGAGGTTGTGATCACATTTATGCTTGTACCTTAAAACTTGCTGCACCATTTATCGCCCTTCCGTTAGAGTATATAATAAATGAAGCGATGCTGAATGGTAAATGTCCCTCTCATTTCAAAGCTGCTGAGATCCGTCCAGTCTATAAGAGTGGATCAAGAAAACTGGTTAATAACTATCGTCCAATTGCGCTGATATCTAACATAGCTAAGGTTTTTGAAAAAATTGTACACTCGAGATTATTCAAGTTTGCCGAAAAATATAAATTAATTTGTGCGAGACAATTTGGTTTTCTGAAAAATAGGGCACTGATGATGCAATAGCAGTTTTAAGTGATTTCATCTATGAAAATCTTAATTGTAGTAGGCCGGCGGCGGTGGCTTTCCTAGATTATTCTAAAGCTTTTGATACTGTGAATCATCAAAATTTGGTATCGAAGCTGTATAACATGGGAATAAGAGGTAATTGTTTGGGGCTCATTGAGAGTTATCTCAAAGATAGAGTTCAAATGGTTAAAATTAACGGTGTTTTAAGTCAGCCAGTCGTTGTTAATGTTGGGGTTCCGCAAGGTTCCATTCTTGGGCCACTACTGTTTGTTCTGTATATAAATGATTTATTGGTTTTTCAGGGTGATTTGCTTGCTTATGCAGATGATACTGCTGTCCCTATGAGTGATCCTGACTGGAATGATCTTGCTTTTCAATTGTCAGATAGGTTGGATGCTGTTTATGCATGGTTGTATCATAATAACCTTGTTCTTAACATAAATAAATGTTGTGTAGTTACCTTTGAGATCTACAGTGACTCATTGCCTGATGTTTTTCAAGCCTCGGTTAATGGGGTTGAAATTGTACGTGTTTATTTATGTGTTTTAAATATTGAAGAGTATTTGTTCTAGAAGCCAACTTTTAAAAGTTTATTATGGTCTTTTCAATAGTATAGCTGTATATGATATAATTGACTGGGGTGGTCTCTATAATGTATCATCCAACCCTTTAAATAGGTTACAGAATAAGATATTACAAATCATTGGAATTGATGATACAGATTCAAACAGACCACTTTGCCTGAGGAACTTTTTCGTATTGAGATCCATTACCTTCATGTATAATGAATTAAAAAATTGTTATTTAAATAATAAAAATAAAACTAGGTTCAAAAGTTTATCCTTGCCAAAGAAGTTGCTGAGAATAGGTCAAAGAAGCTAAGATACTATGCATACAAGTATTTTTATGAATTGCCGGTGAATTTAAAAAAATTAACTGTCAATAAAAAAGTGCTTTGTAAAAACTTGAGGAAGATTATTAAAGATATGTGTGTTGATTGAGCTTTAGTTGATGTTGTATTTTCTACTATAAAATTTCGGTGGTTGTACCACCACCATTGTGAAATCATTTATTTTTTAAATTTGGGCAGGTATGCCTATGTAACTTGAATTCCTTACTTTTTTTTTGTTTTTAGGGCCAACCTGTGTACGGGCATTTATGCCTCCTGTAGGTCCTTGTATGTTCTTAGAATATGTAAGGGTGTTTGGAAATAAATAAATAAATAAATAAAATAAATAAATATTGTTTGTTAAAACCATCATGAGATTTGTCATTGTCGTTTCTAAGATTAAGAAGTTCTTTCATTGCCTTTTTGTCTTTGATTCAATTTTCATCAAGTATAATCTTGAAATAATGGAAAAAAACATTTAATTTCTAACTCCGGAAAAAACGTCGTGAGTGAAAGACTTTAAAATTAAAACATCCTCATTCTGTCTTTTTGACTTAATGTTCTTCCTTTTACTAGCTGTTAATATTGATATTTTTCATTTTAATCATTTCTTGCTATTTTCTTCATTCCTAGTTACTCACAAAATATTTTTTTTATGATCATTGTTTATATGTATAGATATATGAGTCTGATTTGGTTTTTTTTCTTGTTAAATTTATTGTTGTTTCGGTAATTCAATTATAAGGATATGTTGGCTAATAAAAATTGCCTATACAAATGTGTTTTTGTTTATAAAAGCTTTGGGACTGGGCCTTTTGAAAAAATCCTGAATATGCATAAGAAAGATACATATTGACCTAGCACAGCTGTGTAAGAAAAATTTTCAATTTTATATAAACAAGTATCTATGATCCAGATGAAAAATGACTCAATATATATATAATAAGTCGAAGTCAAAAATGCTATCAATGTATTCGTATGGTAAAACTGGATCATTAGAAAATTTACCTGAAAAGTGTCATTCGAAAAAAAAAAATTCTTTTACTCTTAAATTATTAGGCCGATTTGACCGGTTAACGAACTGAGCCGATATATTTATACCTTAAACCTATCCTGAAAATTTAGCTCTATCCGTTCGAGAATTATCGTGTTCACGTACGGACGGACAGAATAGATTTTGACCACTCTCCCTTTCAGTGCTCCCGAAACTATGGTTTTTCTTTCACCAAACGATTTGGAGACACCCTGAAATCTGAGAAGTAACTACCAGGTTTTTCGATTTCTAAGATGTTTTTCACGAATGCCATATTTATCGAAGAAGTGACATAAAATGTGAAAAAATAATATTATATAGATTATTATTATTATAACAAAAACAAGAGTAGAGGAAATTTCCTATAAACTCAATACAAATTAAATTTAATTATTTCACACTTGAACAGCTCCACCACAAAAACAAGTCCAAGGCATTCTTAAACCCATTGACACTTCGAGCATCAACCACAGCACTTGGTAAACGGTTCCACCTCTCAAAGATTCTGTTGGTAAGAAAACTATGCCGCTGGGAAGTAGCAAACTTTTCCTTTGCCAATTTGAACTGGTGACCTCTCAGATTATTGGTGTTTAAAGTATATAAACCACGGATATCATCACCAAAGTGGCCACGCAAAGACCTGTAAGAAAAAATTAAATCACCTCTGTCGCGCCGCGACTGGAAAGTCGGCAATCCGAAGGTGATGAGCCTGTTCTCGTAGGTGGGGCGAATCCTTCCAAAGGGTATACGAGTGATCCAACGCTGGACCGATTCGAGGCAATGCTCATCGGCACGAGTGGAAGGCCATCAAACTGGGCCAGCATATTCTAACAATGGTCTTACGTAGGTGGTGAAGAGAAGCCTCAATGTAGCAACATCACATCCGTTGAAGGTCTTTTGGATGGCATAAGTCAACTGTGTGGCTCTGGCAGTGATGATGCTAACATGGTCTGACCAGCGAAGATCCTCGGAGACAGTTACACCTAGGTCACAGTGACTTGAAACTTGTTTCAGCTTATCGCCGCCGATGAAGTACTCCCTCCTCGGGTTGTTTCTACCAATATGAAGAACACAGCACTTCTCCACATTCAAAGGAAGTAACCATTCACCACACCAAACATTCAATTCATTCAGGTCACGTTGCAGAGTCTTGAAGTTAGATAAGGGAAAGTTAAATATTTTGGTATCGTCTGCAAACATAGAGCCCGAAGAGTGGAGTAATCTAGGCAAATCGGAGGTGTACAATAAAACCAATATAGGGCCCAGGACGGAACCTTGTGGAACACCAGATAACAAAGGGCTCCCAGGACTGGAGAAGGAACGATCGACCCTGACGTGGAAAAAACGATTGGATTGATAAGCCCCAATCCAAGCAAGAACACTTCCCCTGATTCCAAGATGAGAGAGCTTAGCAAGCAACCGACGGTGAGGGACCCTATCGAAGGCCCTGGAGAAGTCAAGGTAGATAACATCCACAGGCTCCCCCCGATCCCACGCTTTAGTCCACTCATTGATACACAAAATGAGGTTGGTCATGGTAGAGCGACCAGATAAGAATCCGTGCTGTTGATGTCACGAAATTTTTTTATTTGCGGTTTCGTAGCAGAATAAAGACCATACGGGGTCGGAGAACCTCAACTTCAACCAGGCAAGACGTGATCTCTCCCTAGATGGCAGTCGAACAACGCTAAGCAGACTTTGGCAAGCTGACTCAGAAATGGTGTTCACTTTAGCAGAGGCAACACTAGCATCATCAGAAGGGTAGCTTCCTCTGGAACATTAAGGACGAGAAGATTATGGGATCTCTCAACACATTATGAAATATTCATGGTTCAGAATCAAAACATTTCTTCAAGTCTGATCAATTTGAGCACAATCGTTAGCGTCCATGAATTGATTCATACTTGAATTGATAATTATCGGAAAATATTCTTTCTAACGCTTTGCTCCTGAAATATTTCAATACCAATTTCTCAATTCTGACCCGCTACTTTGCGTAGGGATTATTCGGGTGTACCTACTGATGCTACAATGGGGTAGGAAATTAAAATTTTCGTTTAAATGAGAGAATTTTCTTACAAAGCCCACTCTCATTGTAAAAATTCGTTATTTCTTGTTAAGTGCTCCAATACGTGAGTTATCTCAAAAATTCTGGACAAAGCACGCCCCTACAGTAAAAATTCGTAATTTCTTGTTATCTAGCCCAATATGGGAATTTCTAATTTGTGCAGATTGCCTATGAAACTATAAACGTGAATCAAAAGAATGACAGCACGGATAACCAAACCGGAGCATTCAAGCGATATTTTCTGGTTATTCTTTCTGGATTTCGAAGGAATAACCAAGAAGAACCAGCAATAACCGCTAGATGGACCAAAATCATAACCTGGTTACTCTGGGTTATTGGCTTGAAATACCCTTTAGTTTACGCCGTGCTTCCCCACCAACATCTGTCTAAACTGCACTTTCGTGTACTTTGCGTTTATAGAGTGCGACTCTGAAATGTTGATTGCTATGCAGTTGGGAGGCTGTTGGCTAGACTTCGCCCAGCACCTCTATCTTATGTGAGTATGAATCTAATACTATGTTTGTATATTGGATTTTTTTTTTACTTTAGATCTTTATGGATTAGTGTTAACCCTGTACTTCTTGTTATATATTTCTTTTTTTTTTCCAGGTGGTGGCATGCAGGAGCGCAATACCACATGTGATGGCATAGCAGCAGTTTAGCGCCAGGTATGATGGTTTTAGAGGCGGACCACGGGTCGAGGTATAAGGAAAGTACTCTAGTATAATTTCCCATCTTTTTTGTTTCAGATGGTGTCTTCTACATCACGGTAGCTATGTTTGTTGGTAGGTGGATATATATATATATATATATATTTTTTTTTTTATTATTATTTTTTTTTTTTTTTTTATTATTATTTTATTTTCTTAAATTTTTTAAATTTTTTTAATTGATAATTATTACTGTTCATTTACTAATTTTTTTTTTCTGTTTCAGGTGTCATCAGCTCGAATAAGAGGGTCTTTCTGCACCTGTCGCAGGTAAGTACTTATGTGTCATATAATTCTTCATCTTTTTTTTGTTTCAGGTGGTATCTCCTACATCGCGGAAGCTATGTTCGTTGGCAGGTAAGATTTTTTTATTTTTAGTTTTGATTTGATATTAATATAATTAATTTTCACTTTTTTTTTCCTGTTACAGGTGAAATCAGCTTGAATAAGAAGGTCCCTCTGAACCTGTCGCAGGTAGGTATTAGCCAAGACGTGTCTTCCGGGCAACTCATATAACACCTGTCTTTTTCTTTTTTTCGCAGATGCCTAGATGTCTCTTCCGAACACCAGGTCCACCCCTTGTCAGCAGCGTCATTCGACTTTAAAAACAGGTGAGACAACACATTGTATAGATAAAATAATAAATTATTTTCAGTTTAAAAACGTGTATATGGGACAGTACAACAAGCAGCTTGTCGGTATTATAAAATTGTCATCTTCTGTTTTACTCTCGTGTCCAAACCATTGATCCTATTGGTTGGCACTTGTCGTATAATTGGAGTAGACATAACTTCATCTAATGACGTCATCGTAATCTAAAAAGCTGTGGTATATCTCTATGGAGTTTCTCAGTGCCGTGAGAGAAATTGTTAGCAGTTTACCGAATGACTTTATGCCCAGCCGCGATAAGAATTCCATGGTGAATTGAGGCATAGCTCCCCTGGACCCAACCACCACCGGGACCACATCACCGTTTTTAAAACCCTCTTGCTGACAGAGATGACTTATCAGGGGAATGTATTTATCGATTTTCTCTTTTTTAGCATTTTAGAGATAGCGACCATCAATGCGGACAGTTACGTCGACAATGAGTATCCTTTCCTGGTTTTTCAGTACCAGGTCGGGTTTAAATAGCTTCTCGCCGATTCGGATGTACGGTTCCTGGGTGATTTGAAATTTATTGGACCTAGCTATTTCCTCAACGATAAAGGTTAAGATTTCATCGTGACGTCTTATTCTTGCAGGCTTGGTAAATGTGCAGAGACCGATCATATGGCCCAACGTCTCTGGTTGATTTATGCATTTGCGGCAGCTGACATCTTCGACATAAGTCTTGATGCTCATGGGAACCCGTAGTCCGAATTGGTTGGTTATCATGCGGAGAGCAGTAATGTACCTTGAAGGCCTCAATAATTCGGGGTTGTTTATCCAGTGATTACCAATTTTGTCACCGGTGAGAGCCTCCACTGCTTTGCCCTGTACTCTGAGATTTGCCCAATCCTCTAATCCTTGTTTCCTTCTCCCCTTTTTCCATTTATCCACCTAGTTGACTGAACAGGGCCAATTTAGCCGTATAGAATTGCTCAGTTTCTTCAATCCCTCTTCTAATCCAGTGTAGGTCTTCAACTGGGTTATGAGTGGATCTGAGCTCTTTAAAAAGTTGATTCCGTTTTTCAGGGCGCCTCCTATAACAACCCATTCCAGGAGTGGAAGACCAAGTCCCCGTCTTTAGGAGCTACATATATGGACGCATCAGCTCTAGATTGGTCCAGGTGGAGAATTTCTTTAATTGAAGTTCTTATAGATCGGTCAATTTCTCGAAGGCACTGAATGGATGGTGGCATGCAAGTAAGTGGATGTATATAGTGAGCTAGTATATTCGTTTTCAGCAGGTCGAATTTTTGGTGAGGCTTAAGGCTTAGTTTCCTGAGACGTTTAAGAACCTCAGTTAGTTCGGTTCTTAGAGGTTGGATGGTTGAGCCTCTCCATGGTGAGATTTTCGCTCCCAGGTATAAAATTTCGTCGCCAGCGGCGAGTGAAGGGATCAGTGCACCATCCAAGCAACGTAGGCCGGGGTCATCCATGCGGAAGGATCCGCTAGTACCAACTATGTGTCTTCCGTCTACCTTACCAAAAATCTCCTTTGTTTTTTACGAAAATATCTCTGTCTCACTCAGTCGTATTTCCTTCCGATAGCCATGTTTGGTAGAGCATAGAATCCAGACTTTCATCCCCTGTTGGACATTTCGCTTAGTTTCGATTGAAAACATTAATTTTTTTCAGAATATACAGGGTCTTTGACCACTGCGTTAATTTCAACCATAGGTTCTTGAGATCAAAAGAATACTTTTTCCATTACGGTTTTCCTATATTCAGCTGCGTTGAAAAGTTATAAGCATTTTAAGCTTTCACATTGGGCAAATACCCCTGTGTAGTCCAGTATAGTTTGAATGAAAAATACTTTCAGCAGCATCCACTATTGAATCTGAATTGTTTTAAAACATTATTTTCCCTATAAGAAATGATTCACTCACTCATGTTTCATCCGATTAGGTCCATATCCAGAAGGAAGATACAAAATACTAATTTTCTGGTAAAAAAATTCAACACCATAAACATATTTTTGCTGTTTACTATAAATTCTTTCTATTTCAAGATTATAAACCATCCCTTCCCAGTGAGAAATTCCCAGAAAACCTCAGAATTATTGGATGTTATCATCATACATTTGTAATTTTCTTCTTAAGATTTCCAAATCATGAAAACCATCATTTCTATGAAAACTTCCAAGGCAAGTGTTACTGCAACTTATTATTAGTTAAATTTGTTAGTTTCATTCATTTCTCTTCCAAGTTGCTTCCTCGGTTCAATGGTAGTACACTCTGTATATGTTCATCTCATTTTCCGATTAACGCGTAACATATGTTGGAGCATATGACCTATGTCGAACAGACAGAGTACTGAAGCGGCGTTCATCCGATAAAGTACAAGAACACTTTTCTTGGAAATAAATAACTTTCTCGTTAAATCTACAAATTCGAACTCTAGTGAAAAAGTGACTATTCTCGCCCGTGAGTGCCTGGACAACTTCATTCAGCAGTACTGTGAAACCAGGTAGGCAGAAGTCGATACTCCAGCATTCGCAATTTCTTTCGAGTCATTTTTCATTTTATTTCAGAATTTCATTAATAATTTTCTTTCGTTTTCCTTAATTTTTCAAAGGCCCTTGTCGTGCCATTTTGGTCCTTGAGCCGCATATTTTCGAACCGCCTTTTCAAAATTATTGCGATCAAGCATTTTGGAATTTTTTCATTTAGTTTTTTCATTTGCATTGATTTCAATCTGTCAATATTCACCTAACCTCAAAAACTTGACAAGATATCGAACACATTCATAAATTCCTTAATCGCGGATAAATTTCTGCGCATGTTATAGAATTTAGCTTTCATTTTCATTACATAGACAACTCTTCCTTTGTTTATCTGATCTATGGTCATAACCTTTATTCAAAACATAAACAAAGATAGACATTCTTGTTTTTGTTTATTTTCATCATTTCATTATTTTCAACTCGATTTTCAATTCAATAGATTTAATCTTAATTATTAATTTTATTTATTAACTTAGTTCATTTCAATAGGTTAGTCTATTTATTCTCTTTTCAAAATTACTCAAAACAAAATTCATATTGTTTTCTGCAGTATACCTTGAATAATAATAATGACGACAAAATTGAAACAACTCAAAGCTCGTCGTCAGATAGCTATTGATGATCTCGAGGAAATTCTGAATGTGGCACAATTCGCTGTCACTGATGAAAGTCTTCACGTAAGATTCAAATTAAGATTTGAAAAACTTGAGGATATTTTCGTGGAATTTCAAAATTTACACGCTTCAATTGTCTCTATGATTGTATCTTCCGAAGAACCGGAATTGAACACTGAGAAGGTTATTCGAACAGCCTTTATGGATAATTATTACACCATCATAACGACTTATGTTAATTTATTTCCTGAAGTAAAAAACCCAGTAAAAACCCAAAATAGTTGCTCTATCAGTTCGCCAAATGTTAAACTTCCAAAGATAGTATTGCCCATTTTCAATGGGAACTATGAAGAGTGGCCTACTTTTTTCGATATGTTCAAAAGCTTGGTACATGAAAATTCTAACTTGATTCAGATAGAAAAGACTTCTCGCTAATACATGTTGGAAGGAAATCTGTAATGTTCCAAAGCTACAGGGTGATTCAGCTAAAGACCTTAGGCGAATTTAGGTTTACTCGTTGACCAGTGGGACTTTGTTTTATTTCACATTCTCATTCAGAAATTAGATTCAGCATCGATCAAACGTTTTGAATTACAAGAATGTTCAACAGATATTCCGTCATTTGTCAATTCACGAAATTTCCTGACAAATCAGTGTATAGCCTTGGAGGCAGCAGCTCTTTCTCTTCCATCGAGAACTCATTCAGTTTCGAATTCTCAAGTTTTAAAGTCTAGTTCTCTCTCAATGAATAAAAGAAATTCGACTCTTCTCGTTCAAACGGAAACTGAATGATTCAAGAAACGTATAACCTATAATTATTGCAAGTTAGCTCATAATATTTACAAATGTCCATCATTATTGGAACAAACTGTTCAAGATCGGTTCAAGACTGTGAAGGACAAAAATTGGTGTATCAATTGCCTCCATTCTGGACATAAGATTAACAATTGTTCTTCAAAGTCAAATTGTCGTACTCGCCACGGAAAGCATCATACCCTGTTACACATGCGTAATAATGCGGATAATTCTTCAACAGATACGTTTCATTTTAATGCTGCAAAGTTATCGGATTCAGGCTCAGCTCAGGTTTTAACGAATGTTTCTTCAAATTCTACCGTTCTCTTAGCAACCGCTGTGGTCGAAATTCGTGATGCTTGGGATAGATACCAGAAGGTCCGAGTTCTGTTAGATGGAGGCTCTCAAATAAGTATTATAACTCAATCGTGTGTGAATAGATTAGGCTTGAAAATTTTTGATGCTTCATTTTCGATAAATGGAATTTGTGAAAGCTCATCTTCTGCTAATTGCAGCACTGAACGTACTATTCGTCTATCAGGTCAAATAAATCCATCTTTTACATTCGATGCCGTCGTGATTCCGAAGATTTGTTCGGAAATGCCGAGTTCTTTCGTAAATCATTTGTTTTGGAATTGTGTCTATAACAAGAAGTTAGCAGATCCGAAATTTTCTATTCCGAAATCAATAGACCTTCTTCTGGGAGCGGATATATTCTCTTTAATAATTCGACCGGGTCGTATCGAGGGTAACGGTTTGGAACCAACAGCACTTGAGACAGTATTTGGTTGGGTTTTCATAATAAAGATTCAATCACCTAACATATCAGTTAACAATTTTCATTTGTCATTATCTGAATCAGGTTTGAACTCCTCGTTGAAAAGATTCTGGGAACTTGAAGAAGTTTCAGAGAATGTCATTGTATCACCAGAAGATAAATTTTGTGAGAACTTGTACACTCGGAACTATTCTAGAAATGCATCTGGACGGTACACTGTGGAGTTACCATTTAAACCTGATCAGTCAGCACTTTCATTCGGTGACACATATTCTCTCGCACTACGTCGTTTTTTATCCCTTGAACGTAAACTTATTAAAAACCAGAAGATATACAAGGAATACTCTACTTTCATGAAGAAATATCTGAAAAAAGATCATATGTCATTGATTTCTACGAGTTCGGATTATGAAAATACTTTCTATATCCCTCACCATTGTATAATAAAACCCAACAGTCCATCCACAAAGTGGAGGGTTGTTTTCGATGCATCAGCTCATGTACCTGGTCATTTATCTTTAAATGATGCTCTATTGATAGGTCCTAAATTACAAAAGGTTATTATTGTCATTTTGATGAACTTTCGTGTTCATCGGTTCGTTTTCACAGCTGATATTAAACAAATGTATCGTCAAATATTGGTTCAAAATTCACATCAAAACTTTCACAGAATATTGTGGCGGTTTTCTCCATCGGAACCCATAAAAACACATCAGCTGAATACCGTTACGTAGTGAGTCGCACCGGCACCTTTTCTTGCCCTTCGAACTTTGGCACAGTTGGCCGAAGATGAGGAAACTCGTTTTGCAAAGGCATCCAAAATTTTGCTCACAGACATTTATGTCGATGATGTCGTTACAGGATGTGATGATTTGGAAGAGGCAAAAACGTTACAAAAGGAACTGATTTCCCTATTGAATTGCGGTGGTTTTGAGCTCCGAAAATGGAGTAGTAACAGTTCTCAATTACTCTCAACCATACCTCTGGATCATCGATATCACCATTCTTTGGATTTTGATATAGATCCGATAGTCAAAATTCTCGGTTTGAGGTGGTTTCCTTCGTCAGACGAATTTTCTTATCTTGCAGAAACTACTGTGCAGGTATGTACCAAACGTACCATACTTTCCGAACTTTCTCGAATTTTCGACCCTTTGGGGTTCCTTTCTCCATTTACTTTTCTTGCAAAGCATTTGATCCAGCATCTTTGGACATTAGGGTTGCACTGGGATGATATACTTCCAGACGATGTCAGCCGTCGCTGGAATCAGTGTAATTCGAATTAAAAGAATTGGGTAAATTAAAGATACCTCGGAAACTTGCATCGAAACCATTTTATCGTTGCAAACTTCATGGTTTCGGAGATAGTACTGAGCGTGATTACGCAGCCGTGGTCTATTTCAGGTTTTTCAATTCTGACGGCTCCATTGACACCTCTTTAGTATGTGGTAAATCAAAGGTCTCCCCAGTGAAGAGAATTTCACTTCCATGACTGGAATTGTGTGCTTGTCTCTTATTATCAAAGCTCATTAATATGGTTTCCTCTGTTTACCAGTCAGCCTTTACAATGGATAACATTTTTGCTAGGTCTGATTCTATGGTAGCTCTAACATGGATTAAGTCTTCTCCTCATCGATGGAAGACATTTGTAAGCAATGGGACAACTCAAATTCAGGACTTAGTTTCAACAGAGAATTGGTATCATGTCCAATCGAAAGACAACCCAGCCAATTGTGCTTCACGCGGCTCAACGCCAACCGAACTGTTAAACTGCTCTTTGTGGTGGACAGGCCCTGATTGGCTTCGTTCCAAACATCTCACCTTCGCAAATGATGAAAAAGAAAATTCTCTTCACCTTGTACAAAAGAAGAACGTCATCTCTCTTTGTCAGCTTTCATTTCTCCGTCGTTTGTTGATGATTTGCTCTCCAGGAATTCATCTCTGTCCAAGGTTCAAAGGGTGGTAGCTTACATTTTCAGATTTGTTCACTTCATGAAAAACTCTAAAGCGCCTAGGATATATAGATTTTCCGCAGTTGATCTCAAAGATGCACTTTTCTTCATTATAAAACAGGTTCAACGGGTTGTGTTCAAGAAACAAATCGATAATCTCAACTCGGGAGATCCCATATCTAAATCACTTCAAAAATTGAATCCATTCATTGGAGAAGATGGTGTTCTGAGGGTGGGCGGTCGTCTGTTTTTTCTAGTCTGGCTTATGATCACAAACACCCAGCTTTGCTTCCTTCATCTCACCCTCTTACTGAGCTCCTAATTCAGCATTTCCATAAAATATATCTGCATCCAGGTGCTCAGACTTTACAGTTCCTTCTGTCTCAACAGGTCTGGATATTATCAGCCAGACGAGCTATAAACAAAGTCATTTCTCGCTGTAACACGTGTTTCAAAGTCAATCCCAAAATGTCTCAACCTCTCATGGGTAATTTGCCACCCTTGAGAATCAATCAGCTCAAACCCTTTCAGTGCGTCGGAGTAGATTATGGTGGCCCATACTTCATAACTATGTCTAGATCTCGTGGCTCCAGATCGTTAAAGGCTTATATATGTCTCTTTGTATGTTTCACAACGAAGGCATTGCATTTGGAGTTAGTGTCAGATTTAACTTCTGATGCTTTTCTTGCTGCATTGCGTCGTATTATTGCTCGAAGGGGTAGATGTAACCACATCTTTAGTGATGGTGGAACAAATTTCAGGGAGCTTATCAGGGAGCTTTCGAAATATATGCAGGGCGCTGTGCTGGAAGAGAAAATAGAGTGGAGTTTCAATCCGCCTTCTAGTCCTCACTTTATGGGTTTTTAGGAGTCTGGTATAAAATCTGTCAAATCCCATTTGTTGAGAGTGATCGGTCATCAGATCCTGACATATGAGGAGTTTTATACAGTCCTCACACAGATTGAATCTGTGCTCAATTCTCGCCCTCTATGTCCGCTTAGTAATGATCCGAATGACATATCTGCACTGACACCAGGACATTTTCTTACTTTGGCTCCATTAACTGCTATTCCTGAACCAGATTTGTCTCACCTATCTATCGGTCGATTATCGCGTTGGCAGCTTTTAACTCGTATCCATCAGGATTTTTGGAAAAGATGGAATTTAGAATATCTGAACACACTGCAAGAACGGAAAAAGTGGTTCAATAGTGACTCGCCACCTTATTCAATAGGTGCACTAGTCTTGATAAAAGATGATCAACTCCCTCCATTGCGTTGGCGACTTGGACGCATTGAGAAATTGCATCCTGGCGCTGATAAAATAGCTAGAGTAGCTACTGTTCGGACTACTCAAGGTGTACTGCAGAGATCAGTGGTTAAATTATGTCCATTACCTCTTCAATAATTGTGACGTATGTTGATGTATATATGTGTATATATTTTTTTTGCTTTATGTTCGATATCTTTTCAATTTTGTATTTGCTTTGTTTCATAAAATATCCTATTTTAGGTGGGCGGTTATGTTACTGCAACTTATTATTAGTTAAATTTGTTAGTTTCATTCATTTCTCTTCCAAGTTGCTTCCTCGGTTCAATGGTAATACACTCTGTATATGTTCATCTCATTTTCCTATTAACGCGTAACATATGTTGGAGCATATGACCTATGTCGAACAGACAGAGTACTGAAGCGGCGTTCATCCGATAAAGTACAAAAACACTTTTCTTGGAAATAAATAACTTTCTCGTTAAATCTACAAATTCGAACTCTAGTGAAAACGGTGACTATTCTCGCCCGTGAGTGCCTGGACAAGTTCATTCAGCCGTACTGTGAAACCAGCTAGGCAGAAGTCGATACTCCAGCATTCGCAATTTCTTTCGAGTCATTTTTCATTTTATTTCAGAATTTCATTAATAATTTCGTTCGTTTTCCTTAATTTTTCAAAGGCCCTTGTCGTGCCATTTTGGTCCTTCTTGAGCCGCATATTATCGAACCGCGTTTTCAAAATTATTGCGATCAAGCATTTTGGAATTTTTTCATTTAGTTTTTTCATTTGCATTGATTTCAATCGGTCAATATTCACCTAACCTCAAAAACTTGACAAGATACCGAACACATTCATAAATTCCTTAATCGCGGATAAATTTCTGCGCATGTTATAGAATTTAGCTTTCATTTTCATTACATAGACAACTCTTCCTTTGTTTATCTGATCTATGGTCATAACCTTTATTCAAAACATAAACAAAGATAGACATTCTTGTTTTTGTTTATTTTCATCATTTCATTATTTTCAACTCGATTTTCAATTCAATAGATTCAATCTTAATTATTAATTTTATTTATTAACTTAGTTCATTTCAATAGGTTAGTCTATTTATTCTCTTTTCAAAATTACTCAAAACAAAATTCATATTGTTTTCTGCAGTATAACTTGAATAATAATAATGACGACAAGATTGAAACAACTCAAAGCTCGTCGTCAGATAGCTATTGATGATCTCGAGGAAATTCTGAATGTGACACAATTCGCTGTCACTGATGAAAGTCTTCACGTAAGATTCAAATTGAGATTTGAAAAACTTCAGGATATTTTCGTGGAATTTCAAAATTTACACGTTTCAATTGTCTCTATGATTGTATCTTCCGAAGAACCGGAATTGAACACTGAGAAGGTTATTCGAACAGCCTTTATGGATAATTATTACACCATCATAACGACTTATGTTAATTTATTTCCTGAAGTAAAAAACCCAGTAAAAACCCAAAATAGTTGCTCTATCAGTTCGCCAAATGTTAAACTCCCAAAGATAGTATTGCCCATTTTCAATGGGAACTATGAAGAGTAGCCTACTTTTTTCGATATGTTCAAAAGCTTGGTACATGAAAATTCTAACTTGATTCAGATAGAAAAGACTTCTCGCTAATACATGTTGGAAGGAAATCTGTAATGTTCCAAAGCTACAGGGTGATTCAGCTAAAGACCTTAGGCGAATTTAGGTTTACTCGATGACCAGTGGGACTTTGTTTTATTTCACATTCTCATTCAGAAATTAGATTCAGCATCGATCAAACGTTTTGAATTACAAGAATGTTCAACAGATATTCCGTCATTTGTCAATTCACGAAATTTCCTGACAAATCAGTGTATAGCCTTGGAGGCAGCAGCTCTTTCTCTTCCATCGAGAACTCATTCAGTTTCGAATTCTCAAGTTTTAAAGTCTAGTTCTCTCTCAATGAATAAAAGAAATTCGACTCTTCTCGTTCAAACGGAAACTGAATGATTCAAGAAACGTATAACCTATAATTATTGCAAGTTAGCTCATAATATTTACAAATGTCCATCATTTTTGGAACAAACTGTTCAAGATCGGTTCAAGACTGTGAAGGACAAAAATTGGTGTATCAATTGCCTCCATTCTGGACATAAGATTAACAATTGTTCTTCAAAGTCAAATTGTCGTACTTGCCACGGAAAGCATCATACCCTGTTACACATGCGTAATAATGCGGATAATTCTTCAACAGATACGTTTCATTTTAATGCTGCAAAGTTATCGGATTCAGGCTCAGCTCAGGTTTTAACGAATGTTTCTTCAAATTCTACCGTTCTCTTAGCAACCGCTGAGGTCGAAATTCGTGATGCTTGGGGTAGATACCAGAAGGTCCGAGTTTTGTTAGATGGAGGCTCTCAAATAAGTATTATAACTCAATCGTGTGTGAATAGATTAGGCTTGAAAATTTTTGATGCTTCATTTTCGATAAATGGAATTTGTGAAAGCTCATCTTCTGCTAATTGCAGCACTGAACGTACTATTCGTCTATCAGGTCAAATAAATCCATCTTTTACATTCGATGCCGTCGTGATTCCGAAGATTTGTTCGGAAATGCCGAGTTCTTTCGTAAATCATTTGTTTTGGAATTGTGTCTATAACAAGAAGTTAGCAGATCCGAAATTTTCTATTCCGAAATCAATAGACCTTCTTCTGGGAGCGGATATATTCTCTTTAATAATTCGACCGGGTCATATCGAGGGTAACGGTTGTCACACTACTTCAAGAAAAGAAGGAAGAAAACATTATTGGTTTGTCAAGTTACAAATAAATCACTTCTTATTCTTGTTATGGTGGAAAACGTAGTGAAATGAATCTCAGGTGGTGGGTAAAATGAAACTATCTAGTTGCTCTCTCTAATTATAATCTTGTCTTGTAGCTTTGTCAAATATCCTCTTAACGAGATAGGTCAGAACAACTGAAAATATTGGACTATATAAACTGACTGACAGATAGTACGAGTTTGGATTATTTATCGTAGACTGAATAAGCATAGGTTAATAAACGCTTAATGAAATCTATATCAACACAATTCATATGAACTCATTTGGCCAATTGTATTATAGACGTCTATAAGTACTTACAGTTCTGTTCCAAATGTGCAAATTAATATGATATAAAGAATAAGGAATCAAATTATTAGTGTTGTGCTCGTACAGTGTTTTCCAAGCCCTCGTAGTGGGTATTGATGGTGATTCAGCAAGTTGTAGGATACTTTCCAGAGCAAAGACAAACGGGTTGTAGCAACACCTTGTTATTAGGGTTGGTTGGTTGGTTGGTGGGCAGACTATGATGATCGACAGTGGGGACTGAGAAGTAGATCTACTACCTCAAGTTGAACAGCTTACCGAAGAATCCAATAATAATGACTGAGTTGCAGGGATGGTGTCAGATAGGAGGAAATAAGAAGCCTAAAAACCAAGACCACAATTATCTTACTGAAAACCTTCCGTTTAGTCTCCTTCGACTTACCAAAGTTGGAGTGTGGCTTAATATAGAGATCTCCACCTTATGGAGTTATAACGAAGATTTATGTGAAAGTAGCTTTCAAATCCTCTCAAAGAGTAGTTTTGAATAAAATCAAATTATTCCCAAACTACAAACTAAATTTCAAATAAATTCTTCTTTGATTAGATCCGCAAATTGCGTTAAGATTCGCCAAGAATAATCCATCGAAAGAAAATGGAAGATTCCAGAAGGAAAAACGATGCTTCTTATCTCTTATCTTTTTTGTTATAAAATTTCTATTTTTTGTATATTCAAATTTAGAATATTGGATTTTATAACATTGGCAACACTGATTTAATTTTAGGTTGGCATGAAAATTCAATGACAACAATATAATCACTCAACCATAGAATACTTTTTACTTGTTTTTTATCTTAACGAACTTAATACCGTAACAACACCCCTCTACCTACAAAATGTTTCGCAGAAACATTTAATACTAACCACACATCAGGTTTCTAGATAGAACAAAAATTTCCCAAAAAAAAAAAATATATATATATGTATCAAGAATATAAAAAAATATTTAACAACGTAAACATGTTCAAGGTCTACTCCGAAGGAGCATCTTCGAGATCTTCGTCGGGCGGTTTGGCTTTCAAATCTTTTGCACTCCATGTGCCAGCGGGTTTGCCGTCTATGCCCACAAGGCGATAGATCCACGGAGAAATTATTTTATGGATTTTGAAGGGACCAACAAACTTCTTTGCCAGCTTGGCCGAGAAGAACCTACCAGCGTCTGACCGGATGTAATTCTTACGCCACACCATATCTCCAGGACTAAATGTATCTTCTCGGTGTCGCAGATTATACGGTATTCGCGACCTCTTATAGGCCTTGAGCAAGCGGTTGGCTACATCCTTAAACAAGGTTTTGAGAGCTATGGTTCTTTTAGCTGTGGAGTTTTCATTACCAGGAGGATGAATATTAGGAAGGTCATCTTCCTTATCGTTGAAGATAACTTCTCTCCCGAAATTAATAAGGTTTGGTGTTACCTGTGTCACCTCATGCTTAGATGCCCGTATGGCACTGGTCACTAGTGGCAAAAATTTGTCCCACTGCCGTTGATTCTCGCTGACATATGAGGACAGCATCGCTTTTATTACTCTGTGTGGACGTTCGACCGGATTCGCCTGCGGATGGTATAATGCGGTGAACTGTATTTCGACATTATAGGCCTTCATTGTTTCCTTGAAAACCCTCGAAACAAGCTGAGAACCGTTATCAACGACAATTTTTCGTGGAGAGCCATATATAAGAAAGACATGATTCTCCAAAAATTGGCTAACAGTGGCGGCGGTAGCTGACCTGATAGGATGTGTGAGAAGAAATTTACTGAAACAATCCAACACTGTCAGTATGTAGGAATGACCAGAAGTTGTCCGAGGTAAGGGACCAACCAAATCTGTGCTAATGACTTCCCAAGGTCTTGTGGCCGTTGTTTGTACGGAGAGCATTTGTCCCATAGGTCTTTTCTGCTCGGGTTTCACACTCTGACAAACTGAACATTTTCGGATGTATTTTGCCACGTCCGATCTGAGCTTAGGCCAATAATATTTCTGGTTTATTCTGCCAATTGTTTTCGAAATACCAAGATGACCAAAGGTTGGTGGATCGTGATGATCGTGAATGACTTGGCTTCTCTGACTACGAGGAACAACTGTAAGCCACTCTGTCAACTCCAAATCCGGATATCGAAGTTTTGTATGTCCATACAGTTTATTGTTCTCCACCATCCAGAGAGGATATTTGGTGGGTGATTCAGTTACCCTCTTAATCATTTCGAGATACCACGGGTCTCCTTTCGCGGATATTGTAGGTGAGACCTGTTGAGAATCAACTGTTTCCACATAAGTCACTGAACGCGACAAAGCATCAGGGACAAGATGTTCCCTTCCACTACGATGCACGATATCAAAGTCATAGGCCTGCAATCTTAAAGCCCATCTTGCAATCCTTCCGACAGGATCCTTTATATTAAACAACCACTTAAGACTCATGTGATCCGTTATCACGATGAATTTCGATCCTTCTATGTATGGCCTTAATTTCTCGATGGCAAACAAGACTGCCAAACATTCCTTTTCCGTTGTGGAAAACTTTCTTTCATGCTTGGTAAGAGAACGGCTGAGATATGCTACCACATGATCTCCATCAGAATGTCTCTGAGAAAGGACAGCTCCCAAACCAAAATCGCTGGCGTCTGTCTCCACTAAAAATGGCAAACTGAAGTCCGGGCAGGAAAGAATAGGCGCAGAGATCAAGCATTCTTTAATTTTTTTCAAGGATTCTTCCCTAAGTGCATTCCATATGAATGGAGTGTTCTTTTGCGTCAACTGAGTAAGAGGTGCCACCATAGTCGAAAATGAAGGAATAAATCGTCTATACCATGACGCCATTCCGACTATGCGACGAACTTCCGGGATTGTTTTAGGAGTGGGCATGTTAACGATTGCTTCTACCTTTTGTGGATCGACTGAAAGTCCGGACTTGTTCACGACATAACCGAGATATTTAAGTTCCGGTCTGCAGAAAATGCACTTATCTCGATTTAAAACTACACCTGCTTCTTTAAGTCTCTTCAGCACCGAGCGTAAAACTTCAATGTGCTCTTCAAAAGTAGATGTGGCGATAATAACATCATCTAAATAGACAAAGGTATATCTATCAAGCTCAGGTCCGAGGATTGAATCTATAGCTCTCTGCCACGTTGCCGGAGCAGAGTGGAGACCAAATGGCATCCTGCAAAACTGAAAGAGACCCTTGTTCGGAACCGTGAACGCAGTGAGAGGTCTGGATTCCTTGGCCACGACTATCTGCCAATATGCAGACTTAACATCCAGAGTACTCAGGTACCGAGCATCCCTCAACTTATCCAAAATACCTGATACAAAAGGAATGGGATACGCGTCTGGAGTGCTGACAGCGTTTAACTTTTTATAGTTGACACAGAATCGCCAAGAGTCCTTTTTCTTGACCATGACAATCGGCGATGACCAAGGTGACGTAGAAGGCTCTACCACTCCTTTCTGAAGCATATCATCGAGTTCGGCGTTAACGACTTTCTGTAATGCAGGTGATAAAGGATAATGTCTTTATTTTATCGGCGTAGATTGAGTATGAATAACATGTTCTACCCCTTTTACACACCCCAACTGGTTTTTATCGACGTTTGCGAAGGCTTCATCAATTTCTGAGTTCAACAGGGCCCTCTGTTCATCAGAAAGTGATTCCACATCTTTAATACCCGGGCTCTGGATACTATCAACAAACGTCTTTCCGTTATGAAAGTGCCACTCGCCACTGAAAAGATCAGGAACTATTCCCATCTGAGTCCAAAAATCAATACCCAAAATCAAATGATGAGTCAAGTCCGGGACGACAAGAATCTCCAAAATGCGAACACGATCGCGCAATTCAATAGGCAGTGTTATCGTGCCCAGGCTATCGCACGACTGTCCAGAGGCCACCGTACAAGAAGTTCTGACAGACTCGTCAACTTTACACTTTTTCTTGAATATATCCCAACCTGGTCCACCCAGTATAGTTCTTGATGCTCCGCTGTCTAAAAGACCTAGGACCTTTTGTCCCAAAATTTTGACATCCAAGTATGGACGGTGATCATCATGTGCATGAGCTAATATAAAATCTAAGACAGCACGGTTGTTCTGAAACTTATTTGACTTCTTCCCTTCTACCTGCTGATCTACGAGGTAGAAGAGCCTCTCCCGTTTTTTGAACAAGTTCGACAGGCTTTTGAGATAACTCCCATGGAGCCACATTTGAAACAAAATATGCGCCTATCCGCTGGACACTTCCGAAATTTATGAGACGTATCGCCACAGTTTCAACATAAAGGTGTCGAATGAGATCTATCAGAAGTTGAATTTTGATTCCTGATGTCAGGAACGTTAAGAGTATTAGCAAAAGATGGTGAATGCGTTTTGCGATATGCAAGTTCCGGTTCTAGTAACTGGCGTGTATTAGAAGGTGGAGGGCAGTATTGTCGAATGCGAACTTCAGTTTCCTCAAGGGACCTAGACAAGGCTAAAAGTTCACTTATTGAGCTGATTGTATGCAAAGAAAGACCTGTCTGTATATAGGGTAACATATTCCGCCTAATCAGTTGAACACGTTGCTGTTCTGATGGTGGTGAACTGAGTTTGCGAAACAGATTCTCCATTGCCGAAATGTAGTTGATCACCTTCTCCTGTTGACCTTGAGTTCTTTTCCTAATCTCTTCGTTAAGAGAATATTCGTAATCATAGGGCAGAAAGCTTTCTTTCAATTTGTGAATAAGATCATCCCAATCTGTAAATGAACCCATTCTATACCACAAAAGCGCCTCTTTCACAAAGAGTTCTGGTGCTGAACGGAACAATCTTTCCTTCGATACTCCGCGACTCAGTCTCAGCTCTTCAACACGCTCGAGAAAAGCATTAACACTCGAAACTCCATCGTACTGTATGCGCCATCGACTAACATCAACGTCCGGGCTATAATATCTCTTATACTGTGGAGGTGAAGGGTTTTTCGAACTCGGAAAATTGAGTAGTGCTGTAGGCTTCTTAGTTAGATTGATACTTGACAACCTTTCTCCCAAAGATCTATATGGAGGTAGATTCGAAACTGGTGCGTTACTACAAATTCCATCTGGTATTGGGTTATGTCTATCTTCGGTGGTGACACTCTGAAATTGTCGAATTCGATCCGATGCAGATGATAAAAAAGTTGAGTTGGCTAATCTCGAGTTCCAGTCTGGACGTATATCTCCTGAACCATCGCTTTTTACGCTAGAAATTGAATTCGGCATTTCCGACTGTAGAGAAGATCTCATCAGTCGAGTATGAGTAGAGCTTCGACCTTTTTCGAACATTTTCTTCAATGTGGCAACTCTGTTACCACCTTCTGCGGTGTCCTGAGCTCCTTCTTCTCCATCTCTTTCTCCCCTCGAGTCAATGAGGCCCATATTCGCACCGTTGGAAACTTCCTCACTCCCATTCAACACCTCAGGTAATAGGGGTACTGGAGCATCCAGTAAGGACATCTGTGTTGCCGACTCCTCGTTAACCTGTTGAGATGAATTGACCCTTTCCAGTTCATAGTTCAACTTACTTTGCCACTGAAGTAGATTGTCAAGCAGAATAGCATCGTTATCTTCAGAGCAAACAATACGCTCAAGTCTCATTTTCAGATGCAACAATCGAGAAGAAATTCTCTTAAATTCATTAATTCGATTGGAAGAATTAAAGTTTTGGATTGCCTCTTGAAGGTCCTCCAATTTACCAGAACACGTCGATAATTCGTACTGAGGATTCAGAGCAACTTCCTTCGGTGGCACTCTACTACCAGATCTCTCCTCGCGAAGTACTTCTCTAAGAATAGCTCTCTTACTTTCTACCGTTCCGCAAACCGGTAAGTTTCTTATCGACAATTCGTAAGTTATTTCATCTCCCAAAAGTCTATTAACTTCCATAATTAAAGTTTTGAAAATTATATAGATTACTCAAATTAACTCGTTCAAACCCCACTCTTTGTTACCGAAAAAAAAAAAAAAAAAAAACCGCAAGTAATACGAAAACTATCAAAATTACCTGAATTATTCCTAAAGATTACATAAATATCCGAAATGCAACAACATACAACTGAAAACCAAAAGTAAACACGGTATTATGACGTGCTAACAATTAATCCCAATAGAACTCTGCACAATAACCAGTTGAACGGTCTGAGTGTGCTCACTAAAATACGCCTTAAAAATATGAAACGCTTTATGTGTACCAACGTCAAACTTCAAATATTTTCTGCTCTATGGTCTCTGAATGAAATGAGGTTAGGTAGATAATTAACTACGTAAGAAAATCTTTTAATTCCAAATGAACTAATTAAGAAATATGTGGGAATGTAAATCAAACAAAGATCTGAATAGTTCACCTCAAATAACCCCAAAAACTGTCCCTCATATAAAAAAAATATGGTAATGAAGAAATTGCAACCAAAACAAAACCCCTATCAATTCAAATTAAAAAGAACAACCAATATAAAAATAAAGTTGGGCGCCAGTTTGTCACACTACTTCAAGAAAAGAAGGAAGAAAACATTATTGGTTTGTCAAGTTACAAATAAATCACTTCTTATTCTTGTTATGGTGGAAAACGTAGTGAAATGAATCTCAGGTGGTGGGTAAAATGAAACTATCTAGTTGCTCTCTCTAATTATAATCTTGTCTTGTAGCTTTGTCGGTAATTTTGCAGTTTAAGAACCCACAGCATTTTTCATGTTTTTGCAACTTTAGGAGGCTTATGTAGAGCCCCAAAAGCAACAATAAATGACTTTTAATGAAAAAATATTAGTTTAAGTTGGGTTTTCTAACGGGATTGGGAGTGAATAGGGGTGCTGGGTGGGGTAAGAAATATGATATAAATGCTATTTTTCTGAGATTTTAGGATAAAATGATGAAGAAAAGTGGTGGAATAAGGTAAAATAATAGTAATTTTTGAAAAAAAATAATTTTTGAAAAAATTTTGAAAAAAATTTGATATTCGAAAATCAATGAAAAACTGTAATTTGAAGTGAAATTAGATAAATAACGAATATTTCAGAGATTTATTTCAAAAAAATAAATTTCAAAATAAAAAATTTTCAAAAAATTAATTTTTTGAGTTGAAAATTTTTTAATTTAATTTAAAAATGTCATGAGTATTAAAGAGGAAGTTGCAAGGACAAATGAGACTTAATTTGATAATCGGGAAAAAATAAAGTTGCGAAGAAAAATCAGGGAGCAGGTGAGCTGAATCCAGGACTGGAATGTTCAATTAAGCAAGGTTGCCAATATGCACGATTTTTCTTATTCTTCGATATAATGTCTCAACACTTATATATTCGCTACTCAATATGTGTAGTCATGCAAAAAAAAATTGATTTACCTTATGCAAGGGTATGGTCCGACTGTATGTTGAGTTAACTTGAGCTCAAACATGGTATATACGGTTTTGGATCTTCTGCTTGAAAGAAATAGGTCGACCAGGAAACATATTTGTCGCAAGCTAAGATGCATTCCTTCCAAAAACGTGCCTTTGTAGACTGAGCGAGAAATATTGCAACGTATATGTCCCATAACTTCATCATGACTCGCTTTCCGACATCTGAATTTGTTTCATTCGTTCGCAGAAAGCCTAGAACCACATGAGTCGCAGACAGAATGGCAAGCTAATACTCCATGTTCAATGAGAAATCGACGAGCCATTTCGTCAGACGTTATCATTTGGTTAAACTTTATATTCGTGAAGACACATTCCTGGCAGATATTGTACCCACAACTTTGTACAATGGGGTTTACATCCTGCGTGGCAGCCATTTTCATCGAACTAAATAGGACAAATTCACGATTTATTCAAGTAATCACCACTTATTATATTTAAACTTATTATTTAATCGAACACTCACGCACAGTATCACATGAATATCACATTATTATTTGGTTAATTTAAACTCAACCTTTTGAAGATTAAATAAAACGCACACGACACGGTCCTCTTACGGGAAAAAGCGCCAAAGGTAACGAACTAATTTCGCGTAGGTCAAGATTGTAGTTAGACGACAGTATCCCCTCCCTGGAAGGGTTGCCGGCTGTTCTATTGTTTCAATAGATAATGTCATATGATTTCGCGGTTTCTTATAAGTTTTGGCAATAGTGCATTCCACCATTCAGTATAATCTAAAACCCGGTGTCGTGCGCATGACGACAGTGTAATATCTGTGAAGCTTGAATTTGAAATCGAATTGGTAAGTAATGGAATATTTAATTTGTGAAAGTATTGTTTAATGATTTTTGACGTAGTGGAAATTATTGAATATTAAAGGGTAATACATTTTGATATTATATCACCAACAGAAAATAACTTATTATTTATAGTACAGTTCAATGTAGTTAATTTCCATGCAGCTAAGGTAATAGAGCATATTAGTTCTATATTGTAGATAATTCCCTTTAGAAGGAATATAGGATAACTGTCGGATCCTTTTTGCATAATTAATTTCTTTTCCATTGTCCTTTGAAGAAAATGGAAATTATTAATTTTTGACCAAAAAAATTAAAAAAAAAAAAAATTCATTTTTATTATCTTCGATTTAGGGGTTGTCTACTGTCTATACCTATCTCAGACGAAACCAACTCAACCAAACCAGCTATCATGCTATATATAGGAGTGGTCCTTAAACTGCAAATTGAAATTTTTTCCATTGGCCGCTGTTGGAAATGGCTCTACTGAATTCAGACATCGTCTCTTGTAATTACTAAAGTTAACCAAAGTATTCACCCCTAGCAAAATGAAAAAAAAATGGATAACCAAAAAAATTATTTTCAAATTTTTTTTTTTCTAATATGTTTTTCACTTTTATTATCTTCGATTTAGGGGTTGTGTACTGTTTATACCTATCTCAGACGAAACCAACTCAACCAGACCAGCTATCATGCTATATATAGGAGTGGTCCTTAAACTGCAAATTGAAATTTTTTCCATTGGCCGCTGTTGAAACGGCTCTAACTGAATTCAGACATCGTCTCTTGTAATTACTAAACTTAACCAAAGTAATCACTCCTAGCAAAATGAAAAAAATGGATAACCAAAAAAATTTTTTCAAATTTTTTTGTCTAATATGTTTTTCACTTTTATTATCTTCGATTTAGGGGTTGTGTACTGTTTATACCTATCTCAGACGAAACCAACTCAACCAGACCAGCTATCATGCTATATATAGGAGTGGTCCTTAAACTGCAAATTGAAATTTTTTCCATTGGCCGCTGTTGAAATGGCTCTAACTGAATTCAGACATATTCTCTTGTAATTACTAAACTTAACCAAAGTATTCACCCCTAGCAAAATGAAAAAAATGGATAACCAAAAAAATTTTTTCAAATTTTTTTTTTTTTTGCTAATATGTTTTTCACTTTTATTATCTTTGATTTAGGGGTTGTGTACTGTTTATACCTATCTCAGACGAAACCAACTCAACCAGAACAGCTATCATGCTATATATAGGAGTGGTCCTTAAACTGCAAATTGAAATTTTTTTCCATTGGCCGCTGTTGAAACGGCTCTAACTGAATTCAGACATCGTCTCTTGTAATTACTAAAGTTAACCAAAGTATTCACCCCTAGCAAAATGAGAAAAATGGATAACCAAAAAAATTTTTTCAAAAAATTTTTTTTTTCTAATATGTTTTTCTTTTTTATTATCTTCGATTTAGGGGTTGTGTACGGTTTATACCTATCTCAGACGAAACCAACTCAACCAGACCAGCTATCATGCTATATATAGGAGTGGTCCTTAAACTGCAAATTGAAATTTTTTCCATTGGCCGCTGTTGGAAATGGCTCTAACTGAATTCAGACATATTCTCTTGTAATTACTAAACTTAACCAAAGTATTCACTCCTAGCAAAATGAAAAAATGGATAACCAAAAAAATTTTTTCAAATTTTTTTTTGCTAATATGTTTTTCACTTTTATTATCTTCGATTTAGGGGTTGTGTACTGTCTATACCTATCTCAGACGAAACCAACTCAACCAGACCAGCTATCATGCTATATATAGGAGTGGTCCTTAAACTGCAAATTGAAATTTTTTCCATTGGCCGCTGTTGGAAACGGCTCTAACTGAATTCAGACATCGTCTCTTGTAATTACTAAAGTCAACCAAAGTATTCACCCCTAGCAAAATGAGAAAAAATGGATAACCAAAAAAATTTTTTCAAAAAATTTTTTTTTTTCTAATATGTTTTTCACTTTTATTATCTTCGATTTAGGTGTTGTGTACTGTTTATATCTAACTCAGACGAAACCAACTCAACCAGACCTGCTATCATGCTATATATAGGAGTGATCCTTAAACTGCAAATTGAAATTTTTTCCATTGGCCGCTGTTTGAAATGGCAAACAACCAAATATTAACATCGTTTTTGTAATTGCTGAACGAAACCAAAGTAACCATACCATAGCTTAAGGAAAATTTCATAGAAAATTATTAAATATATTCTTAGCTACACTGTGATATTTAAAATGTATGAAAACATCAGACTATTCTTAATATGGCAACGTCGCCTTCGATGGTTGCGCGAATGACTGTGTTAGTTTCACGAGGCGCCGTTGAGCAGAGGAATGCTTGATATCAGGTCTGTACTGAGTGCGAATTAATTTGATGTGTCGATTTCTATGAAACATTCAATTTCAATTTTTTTCGGAAACTATTCATTTGTTGGCGATGATTTTTATACAGTAGTATGAAAACATCATGTAGAATCGATTGCAAGTATAAAAATTTGTATATCTATGTCGGGTCCCTAAACTGCAAATTAACCGCTTTGTCAAATATCCTCTTAACGAGATAGGTCAGAACAACTGAAAATATTGGACTATATAAACTGACTGACAGATAGTACGAGTTTGGATTATTTATCGTAGACTGAATAAGCATAGGTTAATAAACGCTTAATGAAATCTATATCAACACAATTCATATGAACTCATTTGGCCAATTGTATTATAGACGTCTATAAGTACTTACAGTTCTGTTCCAAATGTGCAAATTAATATGATATAAAGAATAAGGAATCAAATTATTAGTGTTGTGCTCGTACAGTGTTTTCCAAGCCCTCGTAGTGGGTATTGATGGTGATTCAGCAAGTTGTAGGATACTTTCCAGAGCAAAGACAAACGGGTTGTAGCAACACCTTGTTATTAGGGTTGGTTGGTTGGTTGGTGGGCAGACTATGATGATCGACAGTGGGGACTGAGAAGTAGATCTACTTCCTCAAGTTGAACAGCTTACCGAAGAATCCAATAATAATGACTGAGTTGCAGGGATGGTGTCAGATAGGAGGAAATAAGAAGCCTAAAAACCAAGACCACAATTATCTTACTGAAAACCTTCCGTTTAGTCTCCTTCGACTTACCAAAGTTGGAGTGTGGCTTAATATAGAGATCTCCACCTTATGGAGTTATAACGAAGATTTATGTGAAAGTAGCTTTCAAATCCTCTCAAAGAGTAGTTTTGAATAAAATCAAATTATTCCCAAACTACAAACTAAATTTCAAATAAATTCTTCTTTGATAAGATCCGCAAATTGCCTTAAGATTCGCCAAGAATAATCTATCGAAAGAAAATGGAAGATTTCAGAAGGAAAAACGATGCTTCTTATCTCTTATCTTTTTTTGTTATAAGAATTTCTATTTTTTGTATATTCAAATTTAGAATATTGGATTTTATAACATTGGCAACACTGATTTAATTTTAGGTTGGCATGAAAATTCAATGACAACAATATAATCACTCAACCATAGGATACTTTTTACTTGTTCTTTATCTTAACAAACTTAATACCGTAAAACGGTTTGGAACCAACAGCACTTGAGACAGTATTTGGTTGGGTTTTCATAATAAAGATTCAATCACCTAACATATCAGTTAACAATTTTCATTTGTCATTATCTGAATCAGGTTTGAACTCCTCGTTGAAAAGATTCTGGGAACTTGAAGAAGTTTCAGAGAATGTCATTGTATCACCAGAAGATAAATTTTGTGAGAACTTGTACACTCGGAACTATTCTAGAAATGCATCTGGACGGTACACTGTGGAGTTACCATTTAAACCTGATCAGTCAGCACTTTCATTCGGTGACACATATTCTCTCGCACTACGTCGTTTTTTTATCCCTTGAACGTAAACTTATTAAAAACCAGAAGATATAAAAGGTATACTCTACTTTCATGAAGAAATATCTGAAAAAGGTCATATGTCATTGATTTCTACGAGTTCGGATTATGAAAATACTTTCTATATCCCTCACCATTGTATAATCAAACCCAACAGTCCATCCACATAGTTGAGGGTTGTTTTCGATGCATTAGCTCATGTACCTGGTCATTTATCTTTAAATGACGCTCTATTGATAGGTCCTAAATTACAAAAGGTTATTATTGTCATTTTGATGAACTTTCGTGTTCATCGGTTCGTTTTCACAGCTGATATTAAACAAATGTATCGTCAAATATTGGTTCAAAATTCACATCAAAACTTTCACAGAATATTGTGGCGGTTTTCTCCATCGGAACCCATAAAAACACATCAGCTGAATACCGTTACGTACTGAGTCGCACCGGCACCTTTTCTTGCCCTTCGAACTTTGGCACAGTTGGCCGAGGATGAGGAAACTCGTTTTGCAAAGGCATCCAAAATTTTGCTCACAGACATTTATGTCGATGATGTCGTTACAGGATGTGATGATTTGGAAGAGGCAAAAACGTTACAAGAGGAACTGATTTCCCTATTGAATTGCGGTGGTTTTGAGCTCCGAAAATGAAGTAGTAACAGTTCTCAATTACTCTCAACCATACCTCTGGATCATCGATATCACCATTCTTTGGATTTTGATATAGATCCGATAGTCAAAATTCTCGGTTTGAGGTGGTTTCCTTCGTCAGACGAATTTTCTTATCTTGCAGAAACTACTGTGCAGGTATGTACCAAACGTACCATACTTTCCGAACTTTCTCGAATTTTCGACCCTTTGGGGTTCCTTTCTCCATTTACTTTTCTTGCTAAGCATTTGATCCAGCATCTTTGGACATTAGGGTTGCACTGGGATGATATACTTCCAGACGATGTCAGCCGTCGCTGGAATCAGTGTAAATCTGAATTAACCGAATTGGGTAAATTAAAGATACCTCGGAAACTTGCATCGAAACCATTTTATCGTTGCGAACTTCATGGTTTCGGAGATAGTAGTGAGCGTGGTTACGCAGCCGTGGTCTATTTCAGGTTTTTCAATTCTGACGGCTCCATTGACACCTCTTTCGTATGTGGTAAATCAAAGGTCTCCCCAGTGAAGAAAATTTCACTTCCACGACTGGAATTGTGTGCTTGTCTCTTATTATCAAAGCTCTTTAATAAGGTTTCCTCTGTTTACCAGTCAGCCTTTACAATGGATAACATTTTTGCTTGGTCTGATTCTATGGTAGCTCTAACATGGATTAAGTCTTCTCCTCATCGATGGAAGACATTTGTAAGCAATGGGACAACTCAAATTCAGGACTTAGTTTCAACAGAGAATTGGTATCATGTCCAATCGAAAGACAACCCAGCCAATTGTGCTTCACGCGGCTCAACGCCAACCGAACTGTTAAACTGCTCTTTGTGGTGGACAGGCCCTGATTGGCTTCGTTCCAAACATCTCACCTCCGCAAATGATGAAAAAGAAAATTCTCTTCACCTTGTACAAAAGAAGAACGTCATCTCTCTTTGTCAGCTTTCATTTCTCCGTCGTTTGTTGATGATTTGCTCTCCAGGTATTCATCTCTGTCCAAGGTTCAAAGGGTGGTAGCTTACATTTTCAGATTTGTTTACTTCATGAAAAACTCTAAAGCTCCTAGGATATATAGATTTTCCGCAGTTGATCTCAAAGATGCACTTTTCTTCATTATAAAACAGGTTCAACGGGTTGTGTTCAAGGAACAAATCGATAATCTCATCTCGGGAAATCCCATATCTGAATAAATCACTTCAAAAATTGAATCCATTCATTGGAGAAGATGGTGTTCTCAGGGTGGGCGTTCGTCTGTTTTTTTCTAGTCTGGCTTATGATCACAAACACCCAGCTTTGCTTCCTTCATCTCATCGTCTTACTGAGCTCCTAATTAAGCATTTCCATAAAATATATCTGCATCCAGGTGCTCAGACTTTACAGTTCCTTCTGTCTCAACAGGTCTGGATATTATCAGCCAGACGAGCTATAAACAAAGTTATTTCTCGCTGTAACACGTGTTTCAAAGTCAATCCCAAAATGTCTCAACCTCTCATGGGTAATTTGCCACCCTTGAGAATCAATCAGCTCAAACCCTTTCAGTGCGTCGGAGTAGATTATGGTGGCCCATACTTCATAACTATGTCTAGATCTCGTGGCTCCAGATCGTTAAAGGCGTATATATGTCTCTTTGTATGTTTCACAACGAAGGCATTGCATTTGGAGTTAGTGTCAGATTTAACTTCCGATGCTTTTCTTGCTGCATTGCGTCGTATTATTGCTCGAAGGGGTAGATGTAACCACATCTTTAGTGATGGTGGAACAAATTTCAGGGGAGCTTATCGGGAGCTTTCGAGATATATGCAGGGCGCTGTGTTGGAAGAGAAAATAGAGTGGAGTTTCAATCCGCCTTCTAGTCCTCATTTTGGGGGTCTTTGGGAGTCTGGTATAAAATCTGTCAAATCCCATTTGTTGAGAGTGATCGGTCATCAGATCCTGACATATGAGGAGTTTTATACAGTCCTCACACAGATTGAATCTGTGCTCAATTCTCGCCCTCTATGTCCGCTTAGTAATGATCCGAATGACATATCTGCACTGACACCAGGACATTTTCTTACTTTGGCTCCATTAACTGCTATTCCTGAACCAGATTTGTCTTACCTATCTATCGGTCGATTATCGCGTTGGCAGCTTTTAACTCGTATCCATCAGGATTTTTGGAAAAGATGGAATTTAGAATATCTGAACACACTGCAAGAACGGAAAAAGTGGTTGAATAGTGACTCGCCACCTTATTCAATAGGTGCACTAGTCTTGATAAAAGATGATCAACTCCCTCCATTGCGTTGGCGACTTGGACGCATTGAGAAATTGCATCCTGGCGCTGATAAAATAGCTAGAGTAGCTACTGTTCGGACTACTCAAGGTGTACTGCAGAGATCAGTGGTTAAATTATGTCCATTACCTCTTCAATAATTGTGACGTATGTTGATGTATATATGTATATATATTTTTTTTTGCTTTATGTTCGATATCTTTTCAATTTTGTATTTGCTTTGTTTCATAAAATATCCTATTTTAGGTGGGCGGTTATGTTACTGCAACTTATTATTAGTTAAATTTGTTAGTTTCATTCATTTCTCTTCCAAGTTGCTTGCTCGGTTCAATGGTAGTACACTCTGTATATGTTCATCTCATTTTCCGATTAACGCGTAACATATGTTGGAGCATATGACCTATGTCGAACAGACAGAGTACTGAAGCGGCGTTCATCCGATAAAGTACAAGAACACTTTTCTTGGAAATAAATAACTTTCTCATTAAATCTACAAATTCGAACTCTAGTGGAAAAGGTGACTATTCTCGCCCGTGAGTGCCTGGACAAGTTCATTCAGCAGTACTGTGAAACCAGGTAGGCAGAAGTCGATACTCCAGCATTCGCAATTTCTTTCGAGTCATTTTTCATTTTATTTCAGAATTTCATTAATAATTTTCTTTCGTTTTCTTTTACTTTTCAAAGGCCTTTATCGTGCCAGCAAGAGATTGTCACATTGCTTTTTTTTTCACTCAAAGTCAGAAAATATCATTTCTCATTCTCTGTGTCAGCTGAAGTTTCAAGTGATGCATACTCAATTATAATGGAATCAAAGTATGTATTTGTTGGTTATGAAAGTTGCAAAGTTTATGATGTTTTTAATGTAAAACGTTGCAAGAATTGTTGTGGTTATAATCACTCTTTAAAAAAGTGTCTGGAAATTTTCAAGAGACCTGTAACGTGAGCCAAATGTTCTGATGCTCATGAAACAATAAGGTGTAATTCTGAAATCAAAAAATGCATTAACTGTATCAATGTTAATAAGTATTCAATGAAAAAAAGGTCCATTGAGCACTCAGCTGATGATGTTAACAACTGTGATTGTTACACAGTTAGATGGGAACAATATGTGGGTGATACAGACTATCCATTTAAGCCTGAAGCCCCTTTTGATGTCTAGTCTCTAATAGGTTGTTTTCTTTCAGTCAGTTTTTTGTTTTGTGTATATTATTATATGGATATAGGAGAATTCAATTTAAATGAAGAGTTATGTGTTGATGGTATAGGGGATTTCAATCTTAATCTAACACTACTAAATTCTGATTAACTTGTTTTGCATGTTAATATTAGGAGTATTAGAAAAAACTTAATTAATCTTGAAGCTTTGATTAGTTCCTTGCACCATAAGCCTGAAGTGATAATTTATTCTGAGGCTAGATTGGTTGATGATATCGGTTTTATTGGATTGGATGGGTACTCACACTTCCTTAATAATAGTAGAATTAACATGTGTGATGGAGTTGTTACTTATGTTAAAAGTGAATTACAATACAAAATTGTAAATGAAAAGTTAGGAAACTTAGATACTTCTAGTCTGATAATAGAACTTTCCGAGAAAAATTGTTTGAAAATAACTGGTCTATATCGCTGTCATGATTATAAAGAGGATAAGTTCATACATGACTTAAACCAATTTATAGTTGGCAATAGGACGTTTGAGAATCATGTCATTATTGGTGATATAAATTTAGATCTTATGGAATTTAATATGAAGACTGAAGACTACTTTGATCAATTATTGCAAAACGGATATCAGTCCAGGGTGAATTCCTGTACTCATCCAAATAAAAACTCTACAGAGGGAATTTGTATTGATCATGTTTTTGTCAAGGGAATACTACCTTCGACAGCTGGTAAATTAATACATAGTATTACTGATCATTATCCAATTTTTTTGGCCGTAAATAAAAATAGTGTTGAAAGAAAAGAGCGCGATAGAACTATGGTTGACAGGAGACGATTTTTGGACCTGTGCAAAGATGAAAATTGGAATGAAGTTATAAATTCTCAGAATATTGATGCAGCTCTTGATTCAGTTTTATATAAGTTACGATATGTAAACAGATTGTCGGTAAAAAAGGTTCCTAAAAATCAGATTCCTCGTAGCAGCTGGATTACACCTGCATTAATTAACTCGGTAAACACGAAAGACAAATTGTTTAAAATCTGGAAAAATGATCGAAATAATATTCTGAAAAAGGAAAAGTTTTTAAGATATGAAAGAATTCTTAAATCTCTACTGAGGACAGCTAAAAATAGGCATGAGGCCAGACAGTTACAAAATGCTGATTAAAAAAAAAAGTGGAATTATGTTCATACTAAATAATAATAAAAATAGAAAACATACAATAGAGGAAATACAAATAAATGATCATGTTAGCAGGGATAGCTTGGAAATAGCCAACCATTTCAATGAATTTTTTAGCACTGTTGTTTTAGATCATAATGCTGATCCGCCTAAACGTCATATTGAGATTCCACATGTTCCTCTTAATTCTCATACTCTCTTTCTTGAACCTACTACTGATGCCGAGGTATTGCAGATTTTAATCGGTTTAAAAAATAAAGCTGGAGGTTGTGATCACATTCATGCTTGTACCTTAAAACTTGCTGCACCATTTATCGCCCTTCCGTTAGCGTATATAATAAATGAAGCGATGCTGAATGGTAAATGTCCCTCTCATTTCAAAGCTGCTGAGATCAGTCCAGTCTATAAGAGTGGATCAAGAAAACTGGTTAATAACTATCGTCCAATTGCGCTGATATCTAACATAGCTAAGGTTTTTGAAAAAATTGTACACTCGAGATTATTCAAGTTTGCCGAAAAATATAAATTAATTAGTGCGAGACAATTTGGTTTTCTGAAAAATAGGGGCACTGATGATGCAATAGCAGTTTTAAGTGATTTCATCTATGAAAATCTTAATTGCAGTAGGCCGGCGGCGGTGGCTTTCCTAGATTATTCTAAAGCTTTTGATACTGTGAATCATCAAAATTTGGTATCGAAGCTGTATAACATGGGAATAAGAGGTAATTGTTTGGGGCTCATTGAGAGTTATCTCAAAGATAGAGTTCAAGTGGTTAAAATTAATGGTGTTTTAAGTCAGCCAGTCGTTGTTAATGTTGGGGTTCCGCAAGGTTCCATTCTTGGGCCACTACTGTTTGTTCTGTATATAAATGATTTATTGGTTTTTCAGGATGATTTGCTTGCTTATGCAGATGATACTGCTGTCCCTATGAGTGGTCCTGACTGGAATGATCTTGCTTTTCAATTGTCAGATAGGTTGGATGCTGTTTATGCATGGTTGTATCATAATAACCTTGTTCTTAACATAAATAAATGTTGTGTAGTTACCTTTGGGATCTACAGTGACTCATTGCCTGATGTTTTTCAAGCCTCGGTTAATGGGGTTGATATTGTACGTGTTTATTTACGTATTTAGTTTATGTGTTTTAAAGATTGAAGAGCATTTGTTCTAGAAGCCAACTTTTAAAAGTTTATTATGGTCTTTTCAATAGTATAGCTGTATATGATATAATTGACTGGGGTGGTCTCTATAATGTATCATCCAACCCTTTAAATAGGTTACAGAATAAGATATTACAAGTCATTGGAATTGATGATACAGATTCAAACAGACCACTTTGCCTGAGGAACTTTTTTGTATTGAGATCCATTACCTTCATATATAATGAATTAAAAAATTGTTATTTAAATAATAAAAATAAAACTAGGTTCAAAAGTTTATCCTTGCCAAAGAAGTTGCTGAGAATAGGTCAAAGAAGCTAAAGATACTATGCATACAAGTATTTTAATGAATTGCCGGTGAATTTAAAAAAATTAACTGTCAGTAAAAAAGTGCTTTGTAAAAACTTGAAGAAGATTATTAAAGATATGTGTGTTGATTGAGCTTTAGTTGATGTTGTATTTTCTACTATAAAATTTCGGTGGTTGTACCACCACCATTGTGAAATCATTTATTTTTTAAATTTGGGCAGGTATGCCTATGTAACTTGAATTCCTTACTTTTTTTTTGTTTTTAGGGCCAACCTGTGTACGGGCATTTATGCCTCCTGTAGGTCCTTGTATGTTCTTAGAATATGTAAGGGTGTTTGGAAATAAATAAATAAATAAAATAAATAAATATTGTTTGTTAAAACCATCATGAGATTTGTCATTGTCGTTTCTAAGATTAAGAAGTTCTTTCATTGCCTTTTTGTCTTTGTTTCAATTTTCATCAAGTATAATCTTGAAATAATGGAAAAATACATTTAATTTCTAACTCCGGAAAAAACGTCGTCAGTGAGTGAAAGACTTTAAAATTAAAACATCCCCATTCTGTCTCTTTGACTTAATGTTCTTCCTTTTACTAGCTGTTAACATTGATATTTTTCATTTTAATCATTTCTTGTTATTTTCTTCATTCCTAGTTACTCACAAAATATTTTTTTTTATGATCATTGTTTATATGTATAGATATATAAGTCTAGTTTGCTTTTTTTTCTTCTTAAATTTATTGTTGTTTCGGTAATTCAATTATAAGGATATGTTGGCTAATAAAAATTGCCTATACAAATGTGTTTTTGTTTATATAAGCTTTAGGACTGGGCCTTTTCGAAAAAATCCTGAATATGCATAAGAAAGATACATATTGACCTAGCACAGCTGTGTGAGAAAAATTTTCAATTTTATATAAACAAGTATCTATGATCCAGATGAAAAATGACTTAATATATATAATAAGTCGAAGTCAAAAATGCTATCGATGTATTCGTATGGTAAAACTGGATCATTAGAAAATTTACCTGAAAAGTGTCATTCGAAAAAAAAAAAAAATTCTTTTACTCTTAAATTATTAGGCCGATTTGACCGGTTAACGAACTGAGCCGATATATTTATACCTTGAACCTATCCTGAAAATTTAGCTCTATCCGTTCGAGAATTATCGTGTTCACGTACGGACGGACAGAATAGATTTTGACCACTCTCCCTTTCAGTGCTCCCGAAACTATGGTTTTTTCGTTCACCAAACGATTTGGAGACACCCTGAAATCTGAGAAGTAACTACCAGGTTTTTCGATTTCTAAGATGTTTTTCACGAATGCCATATTTATCGAAGAAGTGACATAAAATAAGAAAAAAATAATATTATATAGATTATGAAATATTCATGGTCCAGAATCAAAACATTTCTTCAAGTCTGATCAATTTGAGCACAATCGTTAGCGTCCATGAATTGTTTCATACTTGAATTGATAATTATCGGAAAATATTCTTTCTAACGCTTTGCTCCTGAAATATTTCAATACCAATTTCTCAATTCTGACCCGCTACTTTGCGTAGGGATTATTCGGGTGTACCTACTGATGCTACAATGGGGTAGGAAATAAAAATGTTCGTTTAAATAAGAGAATTTTCGTACAAAGCCCACTCTCATTGTAAAAATTCGTTATTTCTTGTTAAGTGCTCCAATACGTGATTTATCTCAAAAATTCTGGACAAAGCACGCCCCTACAGTAAAAATTCGTAATTTCTTGTTATGTAGCCCAATATGGGAATTTCCTAATTTGCGCAGATTACCTATGAAACTATAAACGTGAATCAAAAGAATGACAGCACGGATAACCAAACCGGAGCATTCAAGCGATATTTTCTGGTTATTCTTTCAGAACCAGCAATAACCGCTAGATGGACCAAAATCATAACCTGGTTACTCTGGGTTATTGGCTTGAAATACCCTTTAGTTTACTCCGTGCTTCCCAACCAACATCTGTCTAAACTGCACTTTCGTGTACTTTGCGTTTATAGAGTGCGACTCTGAAATGTTGATTGCTATGCAATTGGGAGGCTGTTGGCTAGACTTCGCCCAGCACCTCTATCTTATGTGAGTATGAATCTAATACTATGTTTGTATATTGGATTTTTTTTTTAATTTAGATCTTTATGGATTAGTGTTAAGCCTGTACTTCTTGTTATATATTTCTTTTTTTTTTTTTCCAGGTGGTGGCATGCAGGAGCGCAATACCACATGTGATGGCATAGCAGCAGTTTAGCGCCAGGTATGATGGTTTTAGAGGCGGACCATGGGTCGAGGTATAAGGTAAGTACTCTAGTATAATTCCCCATCTTTTTTGTTTCAGATGGTGTCTTCTACATCACGGTAGCTATGTTTGTTGGTAGGTGGATATATATATATATATGTTTTTTTTTATTATTTTTTTTTTTTTTATTATTATTCTATTTTTTTAAATTTTTTTATTTTTTTAATTGATAATTATTACTGTTCATTTACTAATTTTTTTTTTCTGTTTCAGGTGTCATCAGCTCGAATAAGAGGGTCTTTCTGCACCTGTCGCAGGTAAGTAATTATGTGTCATATAATTCTTCATCTTTTATTTTCTGTTTCAGGTGGTATCTCATACATCGCGGAAGTTATGTTCGTTGGCAGGTAAGTTTTTTTTTTTTTTTAGTTTGGATTTGATATTGATATAATTAATTTTCACTTTTTTTTTCCTGTTACAGGTGAAATCAGCTTGAATAAGAAGGTCCCTCTGAACCTGTCGCAGGTAGGTATTAGCCAAGACGTGTCTTCCGGGCAACTCATATAACACCTGTCTTTTTCTTTTTTTCGCAGATGCCTAGATGTCTCTTCCGAACACCAGGTCCACCCCTTGTCAGCAGCGTCATTCGACTTTAAAAACAGGTGAGACAACACATTGTATAGATAAAATAATAAATTATTTTCAGTTTAAAAACGTGTATATGGGACAGTACAACAAGCAGCTTGTCGGTATTATAAAATTGTCATCTTCTGTTTTACTCTCGTGTCCAAACCATTGATCCTATTGGTTGGCACTTGTCGTATAATTGGAGTAGACATAACTTCATCTAATGACGTCATCGTAATCTAAAAAGCTGTGGTATATCTCTATGGAGTTTCTCAGTGCCGTGAGAGAAATTGTTAGCAGTTTACCGAATGACTTTATGCCCAGCCGCGATAAGAATTCCATGGTGAATTGAGGCATAGCTCCCCTGGACCCAACCACCACCGGGATCACATCACCGTTTGGAACACCCTCTTGCTGACAGAGATGACTTATCAGGGGAATGTATTTATCGATTTTCTCTTTTTAGCATTTTCGAGAAAGCGACCATCCTCAATGCGGACAGTTACGTCGACAATGAGTATCCTTTCCTGGTTTTTCAGTACCAGGTCGGGTTTAAACAGCTTCTCGCCGATTCGGATGTACGGTTCCCGGGTGATTTGAAATTTATTGGACCTAGCTATTTCCTCAACGATAAAGGTTAAGATTTCATCGTGACGTCTTATTCTTGCAGGCTTGGTAAATGTGCAGAGACCGATCATATGGCCCAACGTCTCTGGTTGATTTATGCATTTGCGGCAGCTGACATCTTCGACATAAGTCTTGATGCTCATGGGAACCCGTAGTCCGAATTGGTTGGTTATCATGCGGAGAGCAGTAATGTACCTTGAAGGCCTCAATAATTCGGGGTTGTTTATCCAGTGATTACCAATTTTGTCACCGGTGAGAGCCTCCACTGCTTTGCCCTGTACTCTGAGATTTGCCCAATCCTCTAATCCTTGTTTCCTTCTCCCCTTTTTCCATTTATCCACCTAGTTGACTGAACAGGGCCAATTTAGCCGTATAGAATTGCTCAGTTTCTTCAATCCTCTTCTAATCCAGTGTAGGTCTTCAACTGGGTTATGAGTGGATCTGAGCTATTTAAAAAGTTGATTCCGTTTTTCAGGACGCCTCCTATAACAACCCATTCCAGGCGTGGAAGACCAAGTCCCCAGTCTTTAGGAGCTGCATATATGGACGCATCAGCTCTAGATTGGTCCAGGTGGAGAATTTCTTTAATTGAAGTTCTTATAGATCGGTCAATTTCTCGAAGGCACTGAATGGATGGTGGCATGCAAGTAAGTGGATGTATATAGTGAGCTAGTATATTCGTTTTCAGCAGGTCGAATTTTTGGTGAGGCTTAAGGCTTAGTTTCCTGAGACGTTTAAAAACCTCAGTTAGTTCGGTTCTTAGAGGTTGGATGGTTGAGCCTCTCCATGGTGAGATTTTCGCTCCCAGGTATAAAATTTCGTCGCCAGCGGCGAGTGAAGGGATCAGTGCACCATCCAAGCAAAGTAGGCTGGGGTAATCCATGCGGAAGGATCGGCTAGTACCAACTATGTGTCTTCCGTCTACCTTACCAAAAATCTCCTTTGTTTCTTACGAAAATATCTCTGTCTCATTCAGTCGTATTTCCTTCCGGTAGCCATGTTTGGTAGAGCATAGAACCCAGATTTTCATCCCCTGTTGGACATTTCGCTTAGTTTCGATTGAAAACATTAATTTTTTTCAGAATATACAGGGTGAGTCTTTGACCACTGCGTTAATTTCAACCATAGGTTCTTGAGATCAAAAGAAACACTTTTTCCATTACGGTTTTCCTATATTCAGCTGCGTTGAAAAGTTATAAGCATTTTAAGTTTTCACATTGAGCAAATACCCTGTGTAGTCCAGTATAGTTTGAATGAAAAATACTTTCAGCAACATCCACTATTGAATCTGAATTGTTTCAAAACATTATTTTCCCTATAAGAAATGATTCACTCACTCATGTTTCATCCGATTAGGTCCATATCCAGAAGGAAGATACAAAATACTAATTTTCTGGTAAAAAAATTCAACACCATAAACATATTTTTGCTGTTTACTATAAATTCTTTCTATTTCAAGATTATAAACCATCCCTTCCCAGTGAGAAATTCCCAGAAAACCTCAGAATTATTGGATGTTATCATCATACATTTGTAATTTTCTTCTTAAGATTTCCAAATCATGAAAACCATCATTTCTATGAAAACTTCCAAGGCAAGTGTTACTGCAACTTATTATTAGTTAAATTTGTTAGTTTCATTCATTTCTCTTCCAAGTTGCTTGCTCGGTTCAATGGTAGTACACTCTGTATATGTTCATCTCATTTTCCGATTAACGCGTAACATATGTTGGAGCATATGACCTATGTCGAACAGACAGAGTACTGAAGCGGCGTTCATCCGATAAAGTACAAGAACACTTTTCTTGGAAATAAATAACTTTCTCGTTAAATCTACAAATTCGAACTCTAGTGAAAAAGTGACTATTCTCGCCCGTGAGTGCCTGGACAACTTCATTCAGCAGTACTGTGAAACCAGGTAGGCAGAAGTCGATACTCCAGCATTCGCAATTTCTTTCGAGTCATTTTTCATTTTATTTCAGAATTTCATTAATAATTTCGTTCGTTTTCCTTAATTTTTCAAAGGCCCTTGTCGTGCCATTTTGGTCCTTCTTGAGCCGCATATTTTCGAACCGCCTTTTCAAAATTATTGCGATCAAGCATTTTGGAATTTTTTCATTTAGTTTTTTCATTTGCATTGATTTCAATCGGTCAATATTCACCTAATCTCAAAAACTTGACAAGATATAGAACACATTCATAAATTCCTTAATCGCGGATAAATTTCTGCGCATGTTATAGAATTTAGCTTTCATTTTCATTACATAGACAACTCTTCCTTTGTTTATCTGATCTATGGTCATAACCTTTATTCAAAACATAAACAAAGATAGACATTCTTGTTTTTGTTTATTTTCATCATTTCATTATTTTCAACTCGATTTTCAATTCAATAGATTCAATCTTAATTATTAATTTTATTTATTAACTTAGTTCATTTCAATAGGTTAGTCTATTTATTCTCTTTTCAAAATTACTCAAAACAAAATTCATATTGTTTTCTGCAGTATACCTTGAATAATAATAATGACGACAAAATTGAAACAACACAAAGCTCGTCGTCAGATAGCTATTGATGATCTCGAGGAAATTCTGAATGTGGCACAATTCGCTGTCACTGATGAAAGTCTTCACGTAAGATTCAAATTAAGATTTGAAAACTTGAGGATATTTTCGTGGAATTTCAAAATTTACACGCTTCAATTGTCTCTATGATTGTATCTTCCGAAGAACCGGAATTGAACACTGAGAAGGTTATTCGAACAGCCTTTATGGATAATTATTACACCATCATAACGACTTATGTTAATTTATTTCCTGAAGTAAAAAACCAGTAAAAACCCAAAATAGTTGCTCTATCAGTTCGCCAAATGTTAAACTTCCAAAGATAGTAATGCCCATTTTCAATGGGAACTATGAAGAGTGGCCTACTTTTTTCGATATGTTCAAAAGCTTGGTACATGAAAATTCTAACTTGATTCAGATAGAAAAGACTTCTCGCTAATACATGTTGGAAGGAAATCTGTAATGTTCCAAAGCTACAGGGTGATTCAGCTAAAGACCTTAGGCGAATTTAGGTTTACTCGTTGACCAGTGGGACTTTGTTTTATTTCACATTCTCATTCAGAAATTAGATTCAGCATCGATCAAACGTTTTGAATTACAAGAATGTTCAACAGATATTCCGTCATTTGTCAATTCACGAAATTTCCTGACAAATCAGTGTATAGCCTTGGAGGCAGCAGCTCTTTCTCTTCCATCGAGAACTCATTCAGTTTCGAATTCTCAAGTTTTAAAGTCTAGTTCTCTCTCAATTAATAAAAGAAATTCGACTCTTCTCGTTCAAACGGAAACTGAATGATTCAAGAAACGTATAACCTATAATTATTGCAAGTTAGCTCATAACATTTACAAATGTCCATCATTTTTGGACCAAACTGTTCAAGATCGGATCAAGACTGTGAAGGACAAAAATTGGTGTATCAATTGCCTCCATTCTGGACATAAGATTAACAATTGTTCTTCAAAGTCAAATTGTCGTACTTGCCACGGAAAGCATCATACCCTGTTACACATGCGTAATAATGCGGATAATTCTTCAACAGATACGTTTCATTTTAATGCTGCAAAGTTATCGGATTCAGGCTCAGCTCAGGTTTTAACGAATGTTTCTTCAAATTCTACCGTTCTCTTAGCAACCGCTGAGGTCGAAATTCGTGATGCTTGGGGTAGATACCAGAAGGTCCGAGTTCTGTTAGATTGTAGTATAAGCAGCCTGTATGATTGCATGTGCGCCCTTAGAATCAGGGTTACATCCGCTGGCACGTGCCGGCGAGCAAGGACCGATAATCATTTTATTTAATTGTATACAATGTCAACCTTGTTTTATCAATACATTACGTGTTGAATAATAGACAGACAATATAATTAATATAGTATAAATAGTTATGATATTGTCTGGGAATTGGAACTCGACATTCATTCAAGACACAGACAATGTTCTTTGATCATTTCATTCATGTGTACCTCGTTGAAGTGTAATGAATATCTCCTGTAAAATAAACACCCTTCCGTGAGAGTGCTGAGTGTTATTCACCATCCCTCAATCGTGTAAACGATTGGCCGAACCGAGTACCCCCAGCCAGGTACGCTACATGGCGATCCTGCCAGTATTACACGAGTAGAGGTCCAGATGGTCAGCAGCATTATAAATATGGGTATATTCATCCAGTGAGAGGTCGCAGTCCACCACAAAACCAAGATGGGATCAGGGCAGTCTAAGCAAGAGGAAGTAATCATTGCCCAAACAGGGAACAGCGCAGCCACTTCAGCAATTGCAGACACAGGCAAGACCTTATCGATCCCAGAAATCCTCGGAATAATAGCATTCCTGCTAGGATGTGTTGGCGCAGTAATGTACCTCTATTGGAAGGCTAAGAAAGCGATCGAGAAGAAGGTACAACAGGAAATCAGGAGGAGCCACCAGGACTTAGTGTAAAGGAAACCCGTAAGAGTTTTTTTTTCCTTTCCTTGTTATTATGGTCCATGGAATACAATGAACAATTTGCTGAGTTGTGCGGTGTGTCCCAAAAATTCCTCGAAAATATCAAAAAAGAGCCACGTGATCGTAGGGAACGGGTCGACAGAGTCAATAAATTTTTAGATGAACTAAACATATTAGAGTACAAATTTAACAAATTAAATGAAATTGTCAAGTCGGAATCAAATTTTCTCGAAGCATCTAGTCCTAACCAAACAATCATACAAAATTCACTTGTAGAAGCTAGAAAATTGCTTCAAGAAAGATCCAAATTGATTGAGGATAAACGTAATTCAGGAAAATTAATTATGACTGAAAAATTTGACTTGAGGACGGCATCCTCTTTACTGCCATCAATAACTAGCTCGGAAGAATCGGTATTGCAATTACTCGACGCCATTGAATTATATAAAGATATGCTCGATGAGCCAGGTAAAAAATCTTTGATTAATTATGTGCTAAAAATTAAATTAACTACAAATGCAAAATTAAGGTTAAAGAAAGAGTATCAGAAAGTTGAAGATTTGATGCTAGATATGAGAAAAACTCTTATAACTAAAAAGCACCGGGAGCATTATCAGCCCAACTCCATAATGTAAAACAAGCCGATAGAACTATAGAAGATTTTGCCAAACTCGTTGAACAACTGTCTCTCGATTTAACAATCGCGCAAGCAGATAATGCACCAGAAGCATTACCTGTTTTAGCGAACGTTAATGAAAAAATTGCTTTGAGCGCTTTTTCCAATGGATTACGGAATACGGAAATCAGGACGATTATTGAGGCAAGAAATTTCAACACACTTAAAGATGCTGTAGCATCAGCTAGGGAAGAGGAACTTGTTAAGAATACAGCTCAAACTAGTAGTCAAAAGGCTTTCCATATGAAGCAGTTCAATACGACACGGAATGATTTTAAGCAGAAAAGAACTATTGTACAATTGAGAAAGAGCTATTAGCAATAGTTTGGTCAGTCAAACACTTCAGACCTTATTTGTATGGACGGAAATTTAAAATCTTAACCGATCATAGACCACTGATCTATCTGTTTAATATGACTAATCCGTCTAGTAGACTAACCAAATTCCGTTTGATTCTAGAGGAATATGACTTCACGGTTCATTATGTAAAAGGTTCAGAAAATGTCACAGCAGATGCCTTATCGCGTATTAAAATAGATTCAGAAGAACTCAAAGAAATGACGAACGGGATAGTTGGAAACATAAGCGTCATGACAAGATCTCGAATTAAAAAGGAAGTAGGTTCTAAACAACACGAGACGAATGCCTCCGATGGCAAAGGAATTGATCAGCCTGTTGTCGTCGAAGTTTTAAAACGTCCAGCAGAAAGTGTTGAGTTGAGACCACTTTCAGAAAAAGAATTTCGAATTTGAAAAATCAACATTCAGAGGATTACAATGAGAATTTAATATATAATATGAATTCACAAATTATTTTCATTAACCAGGACATCCGATCAGCGTACGACTTAGGTACATCGTTGAGGAAACTGGAAAAATTATGCGCAGAAAATAATATATTAGAATTGTACCTCATAAAGCTAGCTAGCAATAAAAAAATTTTTGAATATGTTGACAAATTATAAAAATGAAATTCTAGGAACATCATTAAAAATTAATGTAATAAGAGATGTAACGCGAATCGAGGACAGAGAACTAAGGCAAATAATCCTAAATGATTTTCATATTCTCCCCACCGGCGGACACGCAGGTATCGAACGCATGTTTAACAATATCAAAAGAGAATATTTTTGGAATGGCTTAAGATCCGATGTTGAAAAATTTGTAAAGAAGTGTGATGATTGTCAACGTCATAAACATTCCTTACCTAGGAAAGAACCTATGACAATCACTACCACAGCTTCGTCTGCTTTTCAAAAATTTTTTAGATCTCGTAGGTCCATTACCTAGCGATATCGAAAATAATAAATATATACTCACAATTCAATGCGACTTAACCAAATTCGTAGAGTGTTACCCTCTACCAAACAAAGAAGCAGAAACAGTTTCAAAATCTTTCATTCAAAACTTTGTTTTAAGGTATGGTATACCATCTGAAGTTGTTACAGATCAAGGCACAGAATTCTTATCAAGAATATTTAGTGAATCGTGTAAATTGCTCAAAGTTAAGCGTTTCAATTCAACAGCTTATCACCACGAAACATTAGGTGCACTTGAAAATTCTCATAAACACTTAGGAGCTTTCCTTCGTATGCACACAGCTAAGGAAAGTAACAACTGGAGTAATTGGATTCCGTTTTGGTGCTTCTCATATAACAATACCGTTAACTCTTCAACTCGCTATACTCCTCACGAATTAGTTTTCGGAAAACCTAGTAAATTTCCCCAAAATTTAAAATGCCAGGTAGATCCAATCTACAATTTTGACAACTATCCTATTGAACTAAAATAAAGATTGCAAACGGCATGGAAAGATGCTAGAGAAAACTTGGTAAAGACAAAATTGAAAAGAAAAGAGAGTTTCGACAAAAAATGTAATGAAATTAGCTATAAAGTAGGAGATAAGGTGCTCTTGACTAATAAGGACATTGACAATAAACTTTTGTACTTCTCATAAAAAAAAACTTATAAAGAGTATCGAGTGATTAGAGATTAAGAGACTGATGTAAATAGTAAATATGTATTGTATATATAGATAATAAGTTATAGATAAGTCAAAAAAAAAATTTTTGTATTTTCATAGAAAAAATTTTTTTTTCTCTCAAAGAGGGAAGGTGTAGTATAAGCAGCCTGTATGATTGCATGTGCGCCCTTAGAATCAGGGTTACATCCGCTGGCAAGTGCCGGCGAGCAAGGACCGATAATCATTTTATTTAATTGTATACAATGTCAACCTTGTTTTATCAATACATTACGTGTTGAATAATAGACAGACAATATAAACAATATAGTATAAATAGTTATGATATTGTCTGGGAATTGGAACTCGACATTCATTCAAGACACAGACAATGTTCTTTGATCATTTCATTCATGTGTACCTCGTTGAAGTGTAATGAATATCTCCTGTAAAATAAACACCCTTCCGTGAGAGTGCTGAGTGTTATTCACCATCCCTCAATCGTGTAAACGATTGGCCGAACCGAGTACCCCCAGCCAGGTACGCTACAAGATGGAGGCTCTCAAATAGGTATTATAACTCAATCGTGTGTGAATAGATTTGGCTTGAAAATTTTTGATGCTTCATTTTCGATAAATGGAATTTGTGAGAGCTCATCTTCTGCTAATTGCAGCACTGAATGTACTATTCGTCTATCAGGTCAAATAAATCCATCTTTTACATTCGATGCCGTCGTGATTCCGAAGATTTGTTCGGAAATGCCGAGTTCATTCGTAAATCATTCCTTTTGGAATTGTGTCTATAAAAAAAGTTAGCAGATCCGAAATTTTCTATTCCGAAATCAATAGACCTTCTTCTGGGAGCGGATATATTCCGTTTAATAATTCGACCGGGTCGTATCGAGGGTAACGGTTTGGAACCAACAGCACTTGAGACAGTATTTGGTTGGGTTTTCATAATAAAGATTCAATCACCTAACATATCAGTTAACAATTTTCATTTGTCATTATCTGAATCAGGTTTGAACTCCTCGTTGAAAAGATTCTGGGAACTTGAAGAAGTTTCAGAGAATTCATTGTATCACCAGAAGATAAATTTTGTGAGAACTTGTACACTCGGAACTATTCTAGAAATGCATCTGGACGGTACACTGTGGCGTTACCATTTAAACCTGATCAGTCAGCACTTTCATTCGGTGACACATTTTCTCTCGCACTACGTCGTTTTTTATCCCTTGAACGTAAACTTATTAAAAACCAGAAGATATACAAGGAATACTCTACTTTCATACTTTCCGAACTTTCTCGAATTTTCGACCCTTTGGGGTTCCTTTCTCCATTTACTTTTCTTGCTAAGCATTTGATCCAGCATCTTTGGACATTAGGGTTGCACTGGGATGATATACTTCCAGACGATGTCAGCCGTCGTTGGAATCAGTGTTAATCCGAATTCACCGAATTGGGTAAATTAAAGATACCTCGGGAACTTGCATCGAAACCATTTTACCGTTGCGAACTTCATGGTTTCGGAGATAGTAGTGAGCGTAGTTACGCAGCCGTGGTCTATTTCAGGTTTTTCAATTCTGACGGCTCCATTGACACCTCTTTCGTATGTGGTAAATCAAAGGTCTCCCCAGTGAAGAGAATTTCACTTCCACGACTGGAATTGTGTGCTTGTCTCTTATTATCAAAGCTCATTAATATGGTTACCTCTGTTTACCAGTCAGCCTTTACAATGGATAACATTTTTGCTTGGTCTGATTCTATGGTAGCTCTAACATGGATTAAGTCTTCTCCTCATCGATGGAAGACATTTGTAAGCAATCGGACAACTCAAATTCAGGACCTAGTTTCAACAGAGAATTGGTATCATGTCCAATCGAAAGACAACCCAGCTGATTGTGCTTCACGCGGCTCAACGCCAACCGAACTGTTAAACTGCTCTTTGTGGTGGACAGGCCCTGATTGGCTTCGTTCCAAACATCTCACCTTCGCAAATGATGAAATAGAAAATTCTCTTCACCTTGTACAAAAGAAGAACGTCATCTCTCTTTGTCAGCTTTCATTTCTCCGTCGTTTGTTGATGATTTGCTCTCCAGGTATTCATCTCTGTCCAAGGTTCAAAGGGTGGTAGCTTACATTTTCAGATTTGTTTACTTCATGAAAAACTCTAAAGCTCCTAGGATATATAGATTTTCCGCAGTTGATCTCAAAGATGCACTTTTCTTCATTATAAAACAGGTTCAACGGGTTGTGTTCAAGGAACAAATCGATAATCTCATCTCGGGAAATCCCATATCTGAATAAATCACTTCAAAAATTGAATCCATTTATTGGAGAAGATGGTGTTCTCAGGGTGGGCGGTCGTCTGTTTTTTTCTAGTCTGGCTTATGATCACAAACACCCAGCTTTGCTTCCTTCATCTCATCGTCTTACTGAGCTCCTAATTCAGCATTTCCATGAAATATATATGCATCCAGGTGCTCAGACTTTACAGTTCCTTCTGTCTCAACAGGTCTGGATATTATCAGCCAGACGAGCTATAAACAAAGTTATTTCTCGCTGTAACACGTGTTTCAAAGTCAATCCCAAAATGTCTCAACCTCTCATGGGTAATTTGCCACCCTTGAGAATCAATCAGCTCAAACCCTTTCAGTGCGTCAGAGTAGATTATGGTGGCCCATACTTCATAACTATGTCTAGATCTCGTGGCTCCAGATCGTTAAAGGCGTATATATGTCTCTTTGTATGTTTCACAACGAAGGCATTGCATTTGGAGTTAGTGTCAGATTTAACTTCCGATGCTTTTCTTGCTGCATTGCGTCGTATTATTGCTCGAAGGGGTAGATGTAACCACATCTTTAGTGATGGTGGAACAAATTTCAGGGGAGCTTATCGGGAGCTTTCGAGATATATGCAGGGCGCTGTGTTGGAAGAGAAAATAGAGTGGAGTTTCAATCCGCCTTCTAGTCCTCATTTTGGGGGTCTCTGTATAAGAAGAACAATTCTGTGGTACATATGTATATTTTTCTGTGTTCATGTTCTGTGCTCAGCATGCTGTGTGCAGCATGGTTAATTCTCCTTTCTGTTCTGTTCATGCAAGATGTAACGATCTCCTGTAAGTAAGTTGTACTCATATCTATACTTTTGTTCATTGATTAAATATATAGTTAAACGCTGTGCTGTGTTTTTAACCCATGATTAGAGGTTATGGGCCCAGACTCTGTATTTTAATCTGAATAGTGAACTGTAAAAGTGTTGAGTAACCTGTAAAACAATAAAAAAAAAGTGAAGTTTTAAAAATGGCGTGCAACATGACCTCAAATATACGTCCATTTGATGGAACAAACTTCGAAAACTGGAGATTCAGACTGGAACGAGTGCTTGAAAGAAATGGGGTTCTATCTATACTGGAAGAAACGTACCCGGAAGAAATAGAAAAGGTGCCTGACTTCAAAAGTAGAGATGCCAAAGCACGTGATATAATTGTTCAATGCATTGATGATTCAGTGCTGGAATTGGTTAAATCCAAAGGTACGGCCAAGGACATGATGGAGACACTTAAAATTACTTATGTACGAAAAAGCTGTATGTCAAGAATTTCTTTGCAGAAACGCCTTAGAAATATGACTTTTGATGGATGCAGTTCCTTGAATGGGTATATCATTGAATTTGATAAGGTGGTGTCTGAACTTAAGAATGTTGGAGGATACGTTGACAGTGAGGAATATGTAACACAACTGCTTTCCTCGATGCCAAATGAATATCAATCTGTGATAACGTCGATTGATATCCTACTAGCTTCTGATCCAGACGTTGTAAATGAAGACTTTGTCAAGAGTAAACTCTTATCTGAGGAAGAAAGGATGCTAAAATCCCGAGGAGGTAGGGAGACCAGTGGAAATGCATTCTTTACTCAAAGAAAATTTTCCAACAGAAATAAGGGTTCTTGGAATAACGGTTCGAAACGCTCTTATGCAACCAACAAAACTTCGAGTAGAGATACAGGGAACTCAAGGGAGTATTCGGTAAGGTGTTGGACATGCAAAGCTGTGGGACACAAACGATCTGAATGTCCTCAGCGAAACAGATCGAATGCCAACATGGCATTGAATAAAAATCAGAATGGAGACATTGCTTTTATGTCAGATAACATTAGTTCTCAATGCCCGTCGAAGAAAAGCGTCGAAGTAGTTCAAAGTGACGAATCCGTATTTGCTGGAAATGTAACCTCAAATGAAGAAATTGTGATGGTGATCGATTCTGGCGCTTCAAATCACCTAATAAAAGCAGAATATGGACGCTTTTGTAAAAATTCGAAGAAGATATCCCATACCATAAATGTTGCAAAAGAAGGTGTAACTGTGACGTCAACATCTTCAGGTGATCTACCTCTTATCACGGAAAACAACACACCAATTATATTAAAGGACGTGTTCACCTGTGAAAAATTATTCCACAATTTACTGTCGGTAAGGAAGATGGTAGAGTCAGGATTGAAGGTTGAATTTCATGAGAAAACTGTCAACATTTGGAAAGATGGAAAAATATTATTACAAGGTAATCGAGTTGGCAATCTGTTTATTTTGAGATTACGTATAAGGAAATTCCATGAAGCCAATCTAGTAGAAAACACAAATATGTTGTGGCATAGAAGAATGGGACATTCATGCAGATTTCCTGTAGATGGTATCTGTGAAATATGTTTGAAAGGTAAACAGACGAACAACAAGTTCCTGAAGCAATTACCAGAAGAAAGGAAGCCAAGAAGAATACTCGAGTGCATTTCGTCTGATGTTTGTGGAAAAATTACTCCTTCAACACATGATGGGTATGAATACTTTGTGTCATTTTTGGACAATTATAGCCATTTTGCCGTTGTATATTTGATAAAGAATAAAAGCGAAGTGGAGTCATGCCTGAGAAAATATGTGGCAATGACTGAGGCTATGTTCAGCTCAAAAATATCGAGAATTCGATGCGACAATGGAGGAGAGTATGTATCGATGAATATAAGAAAATTCTGCACTGAAAAAGGAATTGAACTAGTGTATACTATTCCACGCAACCCACAACAAAATGGAATTGCTGAGCGCTTCAATAGAACGATTATGGAGAAAGCGAGATGCATGATCTTCGATTCTAATTTCGACAAGAAGATGTGGGGGGAAGCTGTTCTGGCAGGTACATATCTGTTGAATCGTACACCAACATCAGTTATACCAGATGGAAGAACACCGGCTGAGCTTTGGTATGGGTACAAGCCTGACATGGAGAAAATACATATTTTTGGTTGTACTGCTCATGCTCTGATACCTCCTGAAGATCGGAATGGAAAGTTATCCTCACGTTCCAGAAAGTTAAAACTTGTTGGGTACTGCAACAATGGGTATAGACTATGGGATGAAGAAAGAAATAAAGTCGTAACTTCTCAGTCTGTTATTTTTGATGAATCTTTTAATTCAATGCATTACATTATAGATTCCAGCCATGATGGAGAAGCAGCTGCTGATGGGTCTGAACAGCCCATGGACAGTAATAAAGTCTCTAAGGGCGAGCAGAGTGTTGAATCCGATGATCAACCTCGGAGAGGCAGTAATCAAGTCTCTGAGGGCGAGCAGAGTGGTGAATCCGATGATCAACCTGAGCTGAGAAGAAGTAGAAGAGAACGAAGACCTCCTGATCATTTCAAAGATTTTGAGATGATGATGGCCTTATCAGCAGGAACTATCCCATCAGAAGTTCCATCATCATACCATAAAGCCATAAGTACTGATGAAGAGTGGAAGAGTGCTATAGATGCAGAACTGGATTCACTGGTGGCAAACAAAACATGGGAAATTGTTGATAAGCCTGTAGATGCAGTTGTTATTGACTCAAGGTGGGTGTTTTCGTTCGAATTGATTGACAATTGTTATGTAAAGAAAGCACGTTTAGTGGCAAGAGGTTTTCAACAACCAGATTCTGACGACTCTAATTTTTACTCTCCAGTGGCTCAAATGTTTACGTTGAGAACAATATTATCCTTATCTGTTCAATACGAAATGAAATTGTTACAACTTGATATCAAATCTGCATTCTTATCGAGTCCATTACACGATGTTGTTTATATGAAACCTCCATGTGGTTTGAAAGTGCCAAAAGATAAAGTTTGTAAATTAGTTAAGGCATTGTATGGACTGAAACAAAGTCCGAAATGTTTCAATGAGTTAATGAATGAAAAATTATCTAGATTGAAATTTAAAAGATCTAAAATCGATCCATGTTTATATTATAATCAGTTTACTTATATTTTGATTTGGGTAGACGATATGTTAATAGCCTCAGATAATGAAGATGATGTTAAATTTTTTGATAAAAATGAACTCAAATATATTATATTGGTGCTCGAAGAAACAACCTATGGTTGCAATTTCAACCTGTGAAGCAGAGTATATTGCTTCATCAGCCTGTATTTGTGAATGTTTATTTGTAGGGCAGCTCTTACAGGAGCTCCTGGGCAAAGTGATTTTTCCGAAAACAATAATGGAAGATAATCAATCATGTATCCTTATGAGTAGTACTCCTGAAACAAGGAGGACTAAGCATATAGATGTGAAATTTCACTTTGTTAAGGATTTAGTAAGTAGGGGAAAGTTCTTGTTGAAATATGTTTGTTCGGAGAATCAAGTAGCCGATATTCTCACGAAAGGTCTTAATAATGTGAAATTTAATAAATTGAGAAGTGATTTGGGTATGATTGTTGTTTAATGTGTATCATGTATTGTAGAATTGAGAGGGGGTATAAGAAGAACAATTCTGTGGTACATATGTATATTTTTCTGTGTTCATGTTCTGTGCTCAGCATGCTGTGTGCAGCATGGTTAATTCTCCTTTCTGTTCTGTTCATGCAAGATGTAACGATCTCCTGTAAGTAAGTTGTACTCATGTCTATACTTTAGTTCATTGATTAAATATATAGTTAAACGCTGTGCTGTGTTTTTAACCCATGATTAGATTCTAGTCCTCATTTTGGGGGTCTTTGGGAGTCTGGTATAAAATCTGTCAAATCCCATTTGTTGAGAGTGATCGGTCATCAGATCCTGACATATGAGGAGTTTTATACAGTCCTCACACAGATTGAATCTGTGCTCAATTCTCGCCCTCTATGTCCGCTTAGTAATGATCCGAATGACATATCTGCACTGACACCAGGACATTTTCTTACTTTGGCTCCATTAACTGCTATTCCTGAACCAGATTTGTCTCACCTATCTATCGGTCGATTATCGCGTTGGCAGCTTTTAACTCGTATCCATCAGGATTTTTGGAAAAGATGGAATTTAGAATATCTGAACACACTGCATGAACGGAAAAAGTGGTTGAATAGTGACTCGCCACCTTATTCAATAGGTGCACTAGTCTTGATAAAAGATGATCAACTCCCTCCATTGCGTTGGCGACTTGGACGCATTGAGAAATTGCATCCTGGCGCTGATAAAATAGCTAGAGTAGCTACTGTTCGGACTACTCAAGGTGTACTGCAGAGATCAGTGGTTAAATTATGTCCATTACCTCTTCAATAATTGTGACGTATGTTGATGTATATATGTGTATATATTTTTTTTGCTTTATGTTCGATATCTTTTCAATTTTGTATTTGCTTTGTTTCATAAAATATCCTATTTTAGGTGGGCGGTTATGTTACTGCAACTTATTATTAGTTAAATTTGTTAGTTTCATTCATTTCTCTTCCAAGTTGCTTGCTCGGTTCAATGGTAATACACTCTGTATATGTTCATCTCATTTTCCTATTAACGCGTAACATATGTTGGAGCATATGACCTATGTCGAACAGACAAAGTACTGAAGCGGCGTTCATCCGATAAAGTACAAGAACACTTTTCTTGGAAATAAATAACTTTCTCGTTGAATCTACAAATTCGAACTCTAGTGAAAAAGGTGACTATTCTCGCCCGTGAGTGCCTGGACAAGTTCATTCAGCCGTACTGTGAAACCAGGTAGGCAGAAGTCGATACTCCAGCATTCGCAATTTCTTTCGAGTCATTTTTCATTTTATTTCAGAATTTCATTAATAATTTTCTTTCGTTTTCTTTCACTTTTCAAAGGCCCTTGTCGTGCCAGCAAGAGATTGTCACATTGCTTTTTTTTTCACTCAAAGTCAGAAAATATCATTTCTCATTCTCTGTGTTAGCTGAAGTTTCAAGTGATGCATACTCAATTATAATGAAATCAAAGTATGTATTTGTTGGTTATGAGAGTTGCAAATTTATGATGTTTTTAATGTAAAACGTTGCAAGAATTGTTGTGGTTATAATCACTCTTTAAAAAAGTGTCTGGAAATTTTCAAGAGACCTGTAACGTGTGCCAAATGTTCTAGTGCTCATGAAACAATAAGGTGTAATTCTGAAATCAAAAATTGCATTAACTGTATCAATGCTAATAAGTATTCAATGAAAAAAAGGTCCATTGAGCAGTCAGCTGATGATGTTAACAACTGTGATTGTTACAGAGTTAGATGGGAACAATATGTGGGTGATACAGACTATCCATTTAAGCCTGAAGCCCCTTTTGATGTCTAGTCTCTAATAGGTTGTTTTCTTTCAGTCAGTTTTTTGTTTTGTTTTGTGTATATTATTATATGGATATAGGAGAATTCAATTTAAATGAAGAGTTATGTGTTGATGGTATAGGGATTTCAATCTTAATCTAACACTACTAAATTCTGATTAACTTGTTTTGCATGTTGATATTAGGAGTATTAGAAAAAACTTAATTAATCTTGAAGCTTTGATTAGTTCATTAGTTCATTAGTTGCACCATAAGCCTGAAGTGATAATTTGTTCTGAGGCTAGATTGGTTGATGATATCGGTTTTATTGGATTGGATGGGTACTCACACTTCCTTAATAATAGTAGAATTAACATGTGTGATGGAGTTGTTACTTATGTTAAAAGTGAATTACAATACAAAATTGTAAATGAAAAGTTAGGAAACTTAGATACTTCTAGTCTGATAATAGAACTTTCCGAGAAAAATTGTTTGAAAATAACTGGTCTATATCGCTGTCATGATTATAAAGAGGGTAAGTTCATACATGACTTAAACCAATTTATAGTTGGCAATAGGACGTTTGAGAATCATGTCATTATTGGTGATATAAATTTAGATCTTATGGAATTTAATATGAAGACTGAAGACTACTTTTATCAATTATTGCAAAACGGATATCAGTCCAGGGTGAATTCCTGTACTCATCCAAATAAAAACTCTACAGAGGGAACTTGTATTGATCATGTTTTTGTCAAGGGAATACTACCTTCGACAGCTGGTAAATTAATACATAGTATTACTGATCATTATCCAATTTTTTTGGCCGTAAATAAAAATAGTGTTATAAGAAAAGAGCGCGATAGAACTATGGTTGACAGGAGACGATTTTTGGACCTGTGCAAAGATGAAAATTGGGATGAAGTTATAAATTCTCAGAATATTGATGCAGCTCTTGATTCAGTTTTATATAAGTTACGATATGTAAATAGATTGTCGGTAAAAAAGGTTCCTAAAAATCAGATTCCTCGTAGCAGCTGGATTACACCTGCATTAATTAACTCGGTAAACACGAAAGAAAAATTGTTTAAAATCTGGAAAAATGATCGAAATAATATTCTGAAAAAGGAAAGTTTTTAAGATATGAAAGAATTCTTAAATCTCTACTGAGGACAGCTAAAAATAGGCATCAGGCCAGACAGTTACAAAATGCTGATTAAAAAAAATGTGGAATTATGTTCATACTAAATAATAATAAAAATAGAAAACATACAATAGAGGAAATACAAATAAATGATCATGTTAGCAGGGATAGCTTGGAAATAGCCAACCATTTCAATGAATTTTTTAGCACTGTTGTTTTAGATCATAATGCTGATCCGCCTAAACGTCATATTGAGATTCCACATGTTCCTTTTAATTCTCATACTCTCTTTCTTGAACCTACTACTGATGCCGAGGTATTGCAGATTTTAATCGGTTTAAAAAATAAAGCTGGAGGTTGTGATCACATTCATGCTTGTACCTTAAAACTTGCTGCCCACTTATCGCCCTTCCGTTAGAGTATACAATAAATGAAGCGATGCTGAATAGTAAATGTCCCTCTCATTTCAAAGCTGCTGAGATCAGTCCAGTCTATAAGAGTGGATCAAGAAAACTGGTTAATAACTATCGTCCAATTGCGCTGATATCTAACATAGCTAAGGTTTTTGAAAAAATTGTACACTCGAGATTATTCAAGTTTGCCGAAAAATATAAATTAATTAGTGCGAGACAATTTGGTTTTCTGAAAAATAGGGGCACTGATGATGCAATAGCAGTTTTAATGTTTTAATTTCATCTATGAAAATCTTAATCGTATTAGGCCGGCGGCGGTGGCTTTCCTAGATTATTCTAAAGCTTTTGATACTGTGAATCATCAAAATTTGGTATCGAAGCTGTATAACATGGGAATAAGAGGTAATTGTTTGGGGCTCATTGAGAGTTATCTCAAAGATAGAGTTCAAGTGGTTAAAATTAATGGTGTTTTAAGTCAGCCAGTCGTTGTTAATGTTGGGGTTCCGCAAGGTTCCATTCTTGGGCCACTACTGTTTGTTCTGTATATAAATGATTTATTGGTTTTTCAGGGTGATTTGCTTGCTTATGCAGATGATACTGCTGTCCCTATGAGTGGTCCTGACTGGAATGATCTTGCTTTTCAATTGTCAGATAGGTTGGATGCTGTTTATGCATGGTTGTATCATAATAACCTTGTTCTTAACATAAATAAATGTTGTGTTTGGGATCTACAGTGACTCATTGCCTGATGTTTTTCAAGCCTCGGTTAATGGGGTTGATATTGTACGTGTTTATTTACGTATTTAGTTTATGAGTTGTAAAGATTGAAGAGTATTTGTTCTAGAAGCCAACTTTTAAAAGTTTATTACGGTCTTTTCAATAGTATAGCTGTATATGGTATAATTGGCTGGGGTGATCTCTATAATGTATCATTCAACCCTTTAAATAGGTTACAGAATAAGATATTACAAGTCATTGGAATTGATGATACAGATTCAAACACACCACTTTGCCTGAGGAACTTTTTTGTATTGAGATCCATTACCTTCATGTATAATGAATTAAAAAATTGTTATTCAAATAATAAAAATAAAACTAGGTTCAAAAGTTTATCCTTGCCAAAGAAGTTGCTGAGAATAGGGCAAAGAAGCTAAAGATACTAAGCATACAAGTATTTTAATGAATTGCCGGTGAATTTAAAAAATTAACTGTCAGTAAAAAAGTGCTTTGTAAAAACTTGAAGAAGATTATTAAAGATATGTGTGTTGATTGAGCTTTAGTTGGTGTTGTATTTTCTACTATAAAATTTCGGTGGTTGTACCACCACCATTGTGAAATCATTTATTTTTAAATTTGGGCAGGTATGCCTATGTAACTTGATTCCTTACTTACTTTTTTTTTGTTTTTAGGGCCAACCTGTGTACGGGCATTTATGCCTTCTGTAGATCCTTGTATGTTCTTAGAATATGTAAGGGTGTTTGGAAATAAATAAATAAATGAATAAAATAAATAAATATTGTTTGTTAAAACCATCATGAGATTTGTCATTGTCGTTTCTAAGATTAAGAAGTTCTTTCATTGCCTTTTTGTCTTTGTTTCAATTTTCATCAGGTATAATCTTGAAATAATGGAAAAATACATTTAATTTCTAACTCCGGAAAAAACGTCGTCAGTGAGTGAAAGACTTTAAAATTAAAACATCCCCATTCTGTCTCTTTGACTTAATGTTATTCCTTTTACTAGCTGTTAATATTGATATTTTTCATTTTAATCATTTCTTGTTAATTTCTTCATTCCTAGTTACTCACAAAATATTTTTTTCATGATCATTGTTTATATGTATAGATATATAAGTCTAATTTGGTTTTTTTTCTTGTTAAATTTATTGTTGTTTCGGTAATTCAATTATAAGGATATGTTGGCTAATAAAAATTGCCTATACAAATGTGTTTTTGTTTATATAAGCTTTGGGACTGGGCCTTTTTGAAAAAATCCTGAATATGCATAAGAAAGATACATATTGACCTAGCACAGCTGTGTAAGAAAAATTTTCAATTTTATATAAACAAGTATCTATGATCCAGATGAAAAATGACTTAATATATATATAATAAGTCGAAGTCAAAAATGCTATCAATGTATTCGTATGGTAAAACTGGATCATTAGAAAATTTACCTGAAAAGTGTCATTCGAAAAAAAAAATTCTTTTACTTGTAAATTATTAGGCCGATTCGACCGGTTAACGAACTGAGCCGATATATTTATACCTTAAACCTATCCTGAAAATTCAGCTCTATCCGTTCGAGAATTATCGTGTTCACGTACGGACGGACAGAATAGATTTTGACCACTCTCCCTTTCAGTGCTCCCGAAACTATGTTTTTTTCGTTCACCAAACGATTTGGAGACACCCTGAAATCTGAGAAGTAACTACCAGGTTTTTCGATTTCTAAGATGTTTTTCACGAATGCCATATTTATCGAAGAAGTGACATAAAAAGTGAAAAAAATAATATTATATAGATTATGAAATATTCATGGTCCAGAATCAAAACATTTCTTCAAGTCTGATCAATTTGAGCACAATCGTTAGCGTCCATGAATTGTTTCATACTTGAATTGATAAATATCGGAAAATATTCTTTCTAACGCTTTGCTCCTGAAATATTTCAATACCAATTTCTCAATTCTGACCCGCTACTTTGCGTAGGGATTATTCGGCTGATGCTATAATGGGGTAGGAAATAAAAATGTTCGGTTAAATAAGAGAATTTTCGTACAAAGCCCACTCTCATTGTAAAAATTCGTTATTTCTTGTTAAGTGCTCCAATACGTGATTTATCTCAAAAATTCTGGACAAAGCACGCCCCTACAGTGAAAATTCGTAATTTCTTGTTATCTAGCCCAATATGGGAATTTCCTAATTTGCGCAGATTACCTATGAAACTATAAACGTGAATCAAAAGAATGACAGCACGGATAACCAAACCGGAGCATTCAAGCGATATTTTCTGGTTATTCTTTCTGGATTTCGAAGGAATAACCAAGAAGAACCAGCAATAACCGCTAGATGGACCAAAATCATAACCTGGTTACTCTGGGTTATTGGCTTGAAATACCCTTTAGTTTACTCCGTGCTTCCCAACCAACATCTGTCTAAACTGCACTTTCGTGTACTTTGCGTTTATAGAGTGCGACTCTGAAATGTTGATTGCTATGCAATTGGGAGGCTGTTGGCTAGACTTCGCCCAGCACCTCTATCTTATGTGAGTATGAATCTAATACTATGTTTGTATATTGGATTTTTTTAATTTAGATCTTTATGGATTAGTGTTAAGCCTGTACTTCTTGTTATATATTTCTTTTTTTTTCCAGGTGGTGGCATGCAGGAGCGCAATACCACATGTGATGGCATAGCAGCAGTTTAGCGCCAGGTATGATGGTTTTAGAGGCGGACCATGGGTCGAGGTATAAGGTAAGTACTCTAGTATAATTCCCCATCTTTTTTTGTTTCAGATGGTGTCTTCTACATCACGGTAGCTATGTTTGTTGGTAGGTGGATATATATATATATATGTTTTTTTTTATTATTATTTTTTTTGTTTTTTATTATTATTTTATTTTTTTAATTTTTTTTAATTTTTTCAATTGATAATTATTACTGTTCATTTATTAATTTTTTTTTTCTGTTTCAGGTGTCATCAGCTCAAATAAGAGGGTCTTTCTGCACCTGTCGCAGGTAAGTACTTATGTGTCATATAATTCTTCATCTTTTTTTTCTGTTTCAGGTGGTATCTCCTACATCGCGGAAGCTATGTTCGTTGGCAGGTAAGTTTTTTTTTTTTTTTAGTTTGGATTTGATATTAATATAATTAATTTTCACTTTTTTTTTCCTGTTACAGGTGGAATCAGCCTGAATAAGAAGGTCCCTCTGAACCTGTCGCAGGTAGGTATTAGCCAAGACGTGTCTTCCGGCCAACTCATATAACACCTGTCTTTTTCTTTTTTTCGCAGATGCCTTGATGTCTCTTCCGAACACCAGGTCCACCCCTTGTCAGCAGCGTCATTCGACTTTAAAAACAGGTGAGACAGCACATTGTATATATAAAATAATAAATTATTTTCAGTTTAAAAACGTGTATATGGGACAGTACAACAAGCAGCTTGTCGGTATTATAAAATTGTCATCTTCTGTTTTACTCTCGTGTCCAAACCATTGATCCTATTGGTTGGCACTTGTCGTATAATTGGAGTAGACATAACGTCATCGTAATCTAAAAAGCTGTGGTATATCTCTATGGAGTTTCTCAGTGCCGTGAGAGAAATTGTTAGCAGTTTACCGAATGACTTTATGCCCAGCCGCGATAAGAATTCCATGGTGAATTGAGGCATAGCTCCCCTGGACCCAACCACCACCGGGATCACATCACCGTTTGGAACACCCTCTTGCTGACAGAGATGACTTATCAGGGGAATGTATTTATCGATTTTCTCTTTTTTAGCATTTTAGAGATAGCGACCATCCTCACTGCGGACAGTCACGTCGACAATGAGTATCCTTTCCTGGTATTTCAGTACCAGGTCGGGTTTAAATAGCTTCTCGCTGATTCGGATGTACGGTTCCCGGGTGATTTGAAATTTATTGGACCTAGCTATTTCCTCAACGATAAAGGTTAAGATTTCATCGTGACGTCTTATTCTTGCAGGCTTGGTAAATGTGCAGAGACCGATCATATGGCCCAACGTCTCTGGTTGATTTATGCATTTGCGGCAGCTGACATCTTCGACATAAGTCTTGATGCTCATGGGAACCCGTAGTCCGAATTGGTTGGTTATCATGCGGAGAGCAGTAATGTACCTTGAAGGCCTCAATAATTCGGGGTTGTTTATCCAGTGATTACCAATTTTGTCACCGGTGAGAGCCTCCACTGCTTTGCCCTGTACTCTGAGATTTGCCCAATCCTCTAATCCTTGTTTCCTTCTCCCCCTTTTCCATTTATCCACGTAGTTGACTGAACAGGGCCAATTTAGCCGTATAGAATTGCTCAGTTTCTTCAATCTCTCTTCTAATCCAGTGTAGGTCTTCAACTGGGTTATAAGTGGATCTGAGCTATTTAAAAAGTTGATTCCGTTTTTCAGGGCGCCTCCTATAACAACCCATTCCAGGCGTGGAAGACCAAGTCCCCCGTCTTTAGGAGCTGCATATATGGACGCATCAGCTCTAGATTGGTCCAGGTGGAGAATTTCTTTAATTGAAGTTCTTATAGATCGGTCAATTTCTCGAAGGCACTGAATGGATGGTGGCATGCAAGTAAGTGGATGTATATAGTGAGCTAGTATATTCGTTTTCAGCAGGTCGAATTTTTGGTGAGGCTTAAGGCTTAGTTTCCTGAGACGTTTAAGAACCTCAGTTAGTTCGGTTCTTAGAGGTTGGATGGTTGAGCCTCTCCATGGTGAGATTTTCGCTCCCAGGTATAAAATTTCGTCGCCAGCGGCGAGTGAAGGGATCAGTGCACCATCCAAGCAACGTAGGCCGGGGTCATCCATGCGGAAGGATCCGCTAGTACCAACTATGTGTCTTCCGTCTACCTTACCAAAAATCTCCTTTGTTTTTTACGAAAATATCTCTGTCTCACTCAGTCGTATTTCCTTCCGGTAGCCATGTTTGGTAGAGCATAGAACCCAGACTTTCATCCCCCTGTTGGACATTTCGCTTAGTTTCGATTGAAAACATTAATTTTTTTCAGAATATACAGGGTGAGTCTTTGACCACTGCGTTAATTTCAACCATAGGTTCTTGAGATCAAAAGAAACACTTTTTCCATTACGGTTTTCCTATATTCAGCTGCGTTGAAAAGTTATAAGCATTTTAAGTTTTCACATTGAGCAAATACCCTGTGTGGTCCAGTATAGTTTGAATGAAAAATACTTTCAGCAGCATCCACTATTGAATCTGAATTGTTTTTAAACATTATTTTCCCTATAAGAAATGATTCACTCACTCATGTTTCATCCGATTAGGTCCATATCCAGAAGGAAGATACAAAATACTAATTTTCTGGTAAAAAAATTCAACACCATAAACATATTTTTGCTGTTTACTAGTAAGCGGGTAGATCAATAGGCCCGTAGATCCATAGGCCCGTAGATCCATAGGCCAGTAGTTCAATAGGCCAGTAGTTCAATTGGCCCATGGATCAATATAGACCATAGATCAATATAGACCGCAGATCAATAGGGCCCATACATCAATGAAGCGCGCAGAAACACGAAACACGTCAAATTACCCGTTGAAAGCGAAAAAGCTAGAAAGAACTGGAAAAAACACGGAGAAACGCGAAAAACACGAAGGAATCCGAAGAAACACGAAAGAAACCGAAGTTATACGAAAGAAACCGAAATTACACGAAACAACGCGAGAAAACACGAAAGAACACCAAGTAACACAAAAAATCTAAAGGAACCTGAAAAAACCCGAAACACAAAAGTACTTGTAAATTGCACACCCTGTATATCACCCGACCGTAAACTTATTGTAAATTGCACACCCTGTATGACATTTTATCGAAATCCGCTCCCATTCGCGAGAAAACTTGAAGGAGAATGCATATGAGACACTCAGTATACATCTGATTAGCAGTGAAAAAAAAAACAAAAGAATATCGTTGTAACTCCATCTATTCGAGTTCAGTAATTACCACGAAGGAAGTATCAAAATTATTCTATGGAGCTTCTATGTAACACCCCGTATATGTTTCGAAGATAATTTTTCCGTAAAAGAACCCGAAGGAACACAAAAACTTGAAAAAATTCGAGAGCGCGCAAAAAAACAGAAGAACTTGTAAAGTGCTCACCCCGTATATCACCCGATCGCAAATTCAATGTAAATCGCACACCCTGTATGACATTTTACCGAAATTAGCTTTCACACGTGAAAAACATGATAAAAAATGCATATGGGGCACCCAGTATATAATTGATTTGCAGTGGGTGCTTTCATCATAAGAAACAAACCGAAAGAATATCGTTTTAACTCTATCGTTTCAAGTTCGGTGCATTCCACGAAGAAAAACCCGACGAAACACGGAAAAACTTGAAAGAACCCGAAGTACCACGAAAAAACGAAAAATATCCAAAGGAACCGAAAAAAAAACCCGAAGGAGCACAAAATCACCGAAAGCGCGCAAAAAAACTCGAAGGAAAGCTTAAAACCCCGAGGGAGCACAAAAAAACCGAAAGCGTGCAAAAAATAATGAAAGAACTTTTAAATTGCACACCCTGTATATCAATCGATCGCGAAATCATTGTTAATGGCACACCCTGTATGAGATTTCATTGAATTTAGCTCCTTACGCGGAAAAGCACGAAAGCTGGAGAAAAACTCTGGTGAATGTCAGCGCTACTCAGATCTGACACCCTGTATATGCATCGAATATATTTTATCGAATTAAGATCCAAACACCCCGAAACAACACAAAAACTCGAATTTGCGCAAAAAAATCAAATTAACTTGTAAATTGCACACCCTGTATATCACCCGATCGCAAATTCATTGTGAATCGCACACCCTGTATGACATTATACCGAAATCAGCTCCCATTCGCGAGAGAACTTGAAGAAAAATGCATATGGGACACCCTGTATATAATTGATTCGCAGTGGGTGCTTTCTTCATAAAAAACAAACCGAAAGAATATCGTTTATAACTTTATCGTTTCGAGTTCAGTGAATTCCACCAAGAAAGAAACCGACCAAATACAAAAAAACGCGGAAAAAATGATAGAACCCTAAGTAACACGAAATCTCTCGAAGAAAGAATCTGGTGAAAATCAGTGCTTTCCATAAGCACAGCCTGTATAGCGATTTTTTCGAGATAGCACAGCCTGTATAGCGATTCATCGCGATCTGTGTGCATTCTTCAAGGACGAAAATGAATTAGCGCGAAAATAGAGCCTGAAATGACGATTTTCAAACGCATATTTGAGGTGTTTTTCTTGCGATTCACGAAAAGTGGTAGGTATCTAGAGATTCGGAATCTCCTGTAGATTCTTAATCGAGCACTTGGAAGGCCTGAAAAATCTTCGACCGCCCATATCGAGCGAAAAATTGATGCCGTATTTTCAAATTTGGAGCTCGCGTTCGGCTATCATCGGAATCGTATGAGAAACTATGACACTTCTGATCGAAATATCGAGGAAATTGCCGAATTTGGAATGAAGAATTCGCGGCCTTATCTCGCTACTTGGATATGAAAATTGGTACCCAGAGATGGGGAATTTCCTCAAGTTTCATTTTCTACCGCCGAAAATGCGTTTAGAGGCTCGAGGGGCCCGCACTGAGCGAAAGCATCATGGGTGATTTTGACGTTTCGCGGGGCTGGCGAAACTAAAATTGCCGTTTTACTTACGGGATTTTAGCCTAGAAATAGGGGGCTCCGGAGTTCTAATGGGTTCTAAGGAAACCTGACGTCCTCGCTCTCGGAATATGTGGCGAGTCCGGGACGCTGGGCGTTTCGGCTTCGGAGCCTATTTCCTTTTTCTGAGGCACTTTAGGCGATTTCGCGAAAATGACGTTTTTCGCGATTTTCTTTCGAAAATTTCGGGCACTTTAAGAGCGCCCGGAGGGGGTTTCGGGGTCGCTTCTCCTAGAGGAGGATTCGCCTTTTCGATCTGTTTTAAGATTCCCTCTCGAGCGGCCCTGCGGGTCTGCAAGGAAAGCTGCGCTTTCCGGGTCCCTCACGGGACCACCTGTCAAAATTTTCTGTGGTCCCCGATCTTATTACTTTATTATATAGACTATAAATTCTTTCTATTTCAAGATTATAAACCATCCCTTCCCAGTGAGAGATTCCCAGAAAACCTCAGAATTATTGGATGTTATCATCATACATTTGTAATTTTCTTCTTAAGATTTCCAAATCATGAAAACCATAATTTCTATGAAATCTTCCAAGGCAAGTGTTACTGCAACTTATTATTAGTTAAATTTGTTAGTTTCATTCATTTCTCTTCCAAGTTGCTTGCTCGGTTCAATGGTAGTACACTCTGTATATGTTCATCTAATTTTCCGATTAACGCGTAACATATGTTGGAGCATATGACCTATGTCGAACAGACAGAGTACTGAAGCGGCGTTCATCCGATAAAGTACAAGAACACTTTTCTTGGAAATAAATAACTTTCTCGTTAAATCTACAAATTCGAACTCTAGTGAAAAAGTGACTATTCTCGCCCGTGAGTGCCTGGACAACTTCATTCAGCAGTACTGTGAAACCAGGTAGGCAGAAGTCGATACTCCAGCATTCGCAATTTCTTTCGAGTCATTTTTCATTTTATTTCAGAATTTCATTAATAATTTTCTTTCGTTTTCCTTAATTTTTCAAAGACCCTTGTCGTGCCATTTTGGTCCTTGAGCCGCATATTTTCGAACCACGTTTTTAAAATTATTGCGATCAAGCATTTTGGAATTTCTTCATTTAGTTTTTTCATTTGCATTGATTTCAATCGGTCAATATTCACCTAACCTCAAAAATTTGACAAGATATCGAACACATTCATAAATTCCTAAATCGCGGCTAAATTTCTGCGCATGTTATAGAATTTAGCTTTCATTTTCATTACATAGACAACTCTTCCTTTGTTTATTCGATCTATGGTCATAACCTTTATTCAAAACATAAACAAAGATAGACATTCTTGTTTTTGTTTATTTTCATCATTTCATTATTTTCAACTCGATTTTCAATTCAATAGATTCAATCTTAATTATTAATTTTTTTTATTAACTTAGTTCATTTCAATAGGTTAGTCTATTTATTCTCTTTTCAAAATTACTCAAAACAAAATTCATATTGTTTTCTGCAGTATACCTTGAATAATAATAATGACGACAAAATTGAAACAACTCAAAGCTCGTCGTCAGATAGCTATTGATGATCTCGAGGAAATTCTGAATGTGGCACAATTCGCTGTCACTGATGAAAGTCTTCACGTAAGATTCAAATTAAGATTTGAAAAACTTGAGGATATTTTCGTGGAATTTCAAAATTTACACGCTTCAATTGTCTCTATGATTGTATCTTCCGAAGAACCGGAATTGAACACTGAGAAGGTTATTCGAACAGCCTTTACGGATAATTATTACACCATCAGAACGACTTATGTTTATTTATTTCCTGAAGTAAGAAACCCAGTAAAAACCCAAAATAGTTGCTCTATCAGTTCGCCAAATGTTAAACTTCCCAAGATAGTATTGCCCATTTTCAATGGGAACTATGAAGAGTGGCCTACTTTTTTCGATATGTTCAAAAGCTTGGTACATGAAAATTCTAACTTGATTCAGATAGAAAAGTTTCAATAACTCCTAGGTTCACTTTCTTCTCATGCTTTAAGTTTAGTTGAAGGGTTTCCATTGACTGCTGAAAATTATGAAAGCGCTTTTCAGACATTGGCGGAAAGATATCAGAATAAAAGACTTCGCGCTAATACATGTTGGAAGGAAATCTGTAATGTTCCAAAGCTACAGGGTGATTCAGCTAAAGACCTAAGGCGAATTTAGGTTTACTCGTTGACCAGTGGGACTTTGTTTTATTTCACATTCTCATTCAGAAATTAGATTCAGCATCGATCAAACGTTTTGAATTACAAGAATATTCAACAGATATTCCGTCATTTGTCAATTCACGAAATTTCCTGACAAATTAGTGTATAGCCTTGGAGGCAGCAGCTCTTTCTCTTCCATCGAGAACTCATTCAGTTTCGAATTCTCAAGTTTTAAAGTCTAGTTCTCTCTCAATGAATAAAAGAAATTCGACTCTTCTCGTTCAAACGGAAACTGAATCATTCAAGAAACGTATAACGTATAATTATTGCAAGTTAGCTCATAATATTTACAAATGTCCATCATTTTTGGAACAAAATGTTCAAGATCGGTTCAAGACTGTGAAGGACAAAAATTAGTGTATCGATTGCCTCCATTCTGGACATAAGATTAACAATTGTTCTTCAAAGTCAAATTGTCGTACTTGCCACGGAAAGCATCATACCCTGTTACACATGCGTAATAATGCGGATAATTCTTCAACAGATACGTTTCATTTTAATGCTGCAAAGTTATCGGATTCAGGCTCAGCTCAGGTTTTAACGAATGTTTCTTCAAATTCTACCGTTCTCTTAGCAACCGCTGTGGTCGAAATTCGTGATGCTTGAGGTAGATACCAGAAGGTCCGAGTTCTGTTAGATGGAGGCTCTCAAATAAGTATTATAACTCAATCGTGTGTGAATAGATTAGGCTTGAAAATTTTTGATGCTTCATTTTCGATAAATGGAATTTGTGAAAGCTCATCTTCTGCTAATTGCAGCATTGAATGTACTATTCGTCTATCAGGTCAAATAAATCCATCTTTTACATTCGATGCCGTCGTGATTCCGAAGATTTGTTCGGAAATGCCGAGTTCTTTCGTAAATCATTCGTTTTGGAATTGTGTCTATAACAAGAAGTTAGCAGATCCGAAATTTTCTATTCCGAAAACAATAGACCTTCTTCTGGGAGCGGATATATTCTCTTTAATAATTCGACCGGGTCGTATCGAGGGTAACGGGTTGGAACCAACAGCACTTGAGACAGTATTTGGTTGGGTTTTCATAATAAAGATTCAATCACCTAACATATCAGTTAACAATTTTCATTTGTCATTATCTGAATCAGGTTTGAACTCCTCGTTGAAAAGATTCTGAGAACTTGAAGAAGCTTCAGAGAATGTCTTTGTATCACCAGAAGATCAATTTTGTGAGAACTTGTACACTCGGAACTATTCTAGAAATGCATCTGGACGGTACACTGTGACGTTACTATTTAAACCTAATCAGTCAGCACTTTCTTTCGGTGACACATATTCTCTCGCACTACGTCGTTTTTTATCCCTTGAACGTAAACTTATTAAAAACCAGAAGATATACAAGGAATACTCTACTTTCATGAAGGAATATTTGGAAAAAGATCATATGTCATTGATTTCTACGAGTTCGGATTATGAAAATACTTTCTATATCCCTCACCATTGTATAATCAAACCCAACAGTCCATCCACAAAGTTGAGGGTTGTTTTCGATGCATCAGCTCATGTACCTGGTCATTTATCTTTAAATGATGCTCTATTGATAGGTCCTAAATTACAAAAGGATATTATTGTCATTTTGATGAACTTTCGTGTTCATCGGTTCGTTTTCACAGCTGATATCAAACAAATGTATCGTCAAATATTGGTTCAAAATTCACATCAAAACTTTCAAAGAATATTGTGGCGGTTTTCTCCATCGGAACCCATAAAAACATATCAGCTGAATACCGTTACGTACTGAGTTGCACCGGCACCTTTTCTTGCCCTTCGAACTTTGGCACAGTTGGCCGAGGATGAGGAAACTCGTTTTGCAAAGGCATCCAAAATTTTGCTCACAGACATTTATGTCGATGATGTCGTTACAGGTTGTGATGATTTGGAAGAGGCAAAAACGTTACAAGAGGAACTGATTTCCCTATTGAATTGCGGTGGTTTTGAGCTCCGAAAATGGAGTAGTAACAGTTCTCAATTACTCTCAACCATACCTCTGGATCATCAATATCACCATTCTTTGGATTTTGATATAGATCCAATAGTCAAAATTCTCGGTTTGAGGTGGTTTCCTTCGTCAGACGAATTTTCTTATCTTGCAGAAACTACTGAGCAGGTGTGTACCAAACGTACCATACTTTCCGAACTTTCTCGAATTTTCGACCCTTTGGGGTTCCTTTCTCCATTTACTTTTCTTGCTGAGCATTTGATCCAGCATCTTTGGACATTAGGGTTGCACTGGGATGATACACTTCCAGACGATGTCAGCCGTCGCTGGAATCAGTGTAAATCCGAATTCACCGAATTGGGTAAATTAAAAATACCTCGGAAACTTGCATCGAAACCATTTTATCGTTGCGAACTTCATGGTTTAGGAGATAGTAGTAAGCGTGGTTACGCAGCCGTGGTCTATTTCAGGATTTTCAATTCTGACGGCTCCATTGACACCTCTTTCGTATGTGGTAAATCAAAGGTCTCCCCAGTGAAGAGAATTTCACTTCCACTACTGGAATTGTGTGCTTGTCTCTTATTATCAAAGCTCATTAATATGGTTTCCTCTGTTTACCAGTCAGCCTTTACAATGGATAACATTTTTGCTTGGTCTGATTCTATGGTAGCTCTAACATGGATTAAGTCTTCTCCTCATCGATGGAAGACATTTGTAAGCAATCGGACAACTCAAATTCAGGACTTAGTTTCAACAGAGAATTGGTATCATGTCCAATCGAAAGACACCCCAGCGGATTGTGCTTCACGCGGCTCAACGCCAACCGAACTGTTAAACTGCTCTTTGTGGTGGACAGGCCCTGACTGGCTTCGTTCCGAACATCTCACCTTCGCAAATGATGAAATAGAAAATTCTCTTCACCTTGTACAAAAAGAAGAACGTCATCTCTCTTTGTCAGCTTTCATTTCTCCGTCGTTTGTTGATGATTTGCTCTCCAGGAATTCATCTCTGTCCAAGGTTCAAAGGGTGGTAGCTTACATTTTCAGATTTGTTCACTTCATGAAAAACTCTAAAGCGCCTAGGATATATAGATTTTCCGCAGTTGATCTCAAAGATGCACTTTTCTTCATTATAAAACAGGTTCAACGGGTTGTGTTCAAGGAACAAATCGATAATCTCATCTCGGGAAATCCCATATCTAAATCACTTCAAAAATTGAATCCATTTATTGGAGAAGATGGTGTTCTCAGGGTGGGCGGTCGTCTGTTTTTTTCTAGTCTGGCTTATGATCACAAACACCCAGCTTTGCTTCCTTCATCTCATCGTCTTACTGAGCTCCTTATTCAGCATTTCCATAAAATATATCTGCATCCAGGTGCTCAGACTTTACAGTTCCTTCTGTCTCAACAGGTCTGGATATTATCAGCCAGACGAGCTATAAACAAAGTTATTTCTCGCTGTAACACGTGTTTCAAAGTCAATCCCAAAATGTCTCAACCTCTCATGGGTAATTTGCCACCCTTGAGAATCAATCAGCTCAAACCCTTTCAGTGCGTCGGAGTAGATTATGGTGGCCCATACTTCATAACTATGTCTAGATCTCGTGGCTCCAGATCGTTAAAGGCGTATATATGTCTCTTTGTATGTTTCACAACGAAGGCAAAAGCATTTGGAGTTAGTGTCAGATTTAACTTCCGATGCTTTTCTTGCTGCATTGCGTCGTATTATTGCTCGAAGGGGTAGATGTAACCACATCTTTAGTGATGATGGAACAAATTTTAGGGGAGCTATCGAGATATATGCAGGGCGCTGTGTTGGAAGAGAAAATAGAGTGGAGTTTCAATCCGCCTTCTAGTCCTCATTTTGGGGGTCTTTGGGAGTCTGGTATAAAATCTGTCAAATCCCATTTGTTGAGAGTGATCGGTCATCAGATCCTGACATATGAGGAGTTTTATACAGTCCTCACACAGATTGAATCTGTGCTCAATTCTCGCCCTCTATGTCCGCTTAGTAATGATCCGAATGACATATCTGCACTGACACCAGGACATTTTCTTACTTTGGCTCCATTAACTGCTATTCCTGAACCAGATTTGTCTCAACTATATATCGGTCGATTATCGCGTTGGCAGCTTTCAACTCGTATCCATCAGGATTTTTGGAAATGATGGAATTTAGAATATCTGAACACACTGCAAGAACGGAAAAAGTGGTTCAATAGTGACTCGCCACCTTATTCAATAGGTGCACTAGTCTTGATAAAAGATGATCAACTCCTTTCATTGCGTTGGCGACTTGGACGCATTGAGAAATTGCATCCTGGCGCTGATAAAATAGCTAGAGTAGCTACTGTTCGGACTACTCAAGGTGTACTGCAGAGATCAGTGGTTAAATTATGTCCATTACCTCTTCAATAATTGTGATGTATGTTGATGTATATATGTGTATATATTTTTTTTGCTTTATGTTGGATATCTTTTCAATTTTGTATTTGCTTCGTTTCATAAAATATCCTATTTTAGGTGGGCGGTTATGTTACTGCAACTTATTATTAGTTAAATTTGTTAGTTTCATTCATTTCTCTTCCAAGTTGCTTGCTCGGTTCAATGGTAATACACTCTGTATATGTTCTTCTTATTTTCCTATTAACGCGTAACATATGTTGGAGCATATGACCTATGTCGAACAGACAGAGTACTGAAGCGGCGTTCATCCGATAAAGTACAAGAACACTTTTCTTGGAAATAAATAACTTTCTCGTTAAATCTACAAATTCGAACTCTAGTGAAAAAGTGACTATTCTCGCCCGTGAGTGCCTGGACAACTTCATTCAGCCGTACTGTGAAACCAGGTAGGCAGAAGTCGATACTCCAGCATTCGCAATTTCTTTCGAGTCATTTTTCATTTTATTTCAGAATTTCATTAATAATTTTCTTTCGTTTTCTTTTACTTTTCAAAGGCCCTTGTCGTGCCAGCAAGAGATTGTCACATTGCTTTTTTTCACCCAAAGTCAGAAAATATCATCTATGATTTTCCAAACACTGATATTATTTAAGTTTCTTCTCCTTGACAGAGACCAGTGAACATATCTATGAGACTGTTAAAAATATGGCAATCTTTTTCGAAATCTTCAACAACAAAGAATAATGTCACAACGAATTATTTTACAGTGATGTTCCTTTGCTTGATGATTATTTTATCTACTGAATCCCAATAACAAATTACTTGAATAGATTACAAGTATTCTCAGATTTAGGTGTGCAATTATATTTGCTTGAAGGAATTGGGATTGATCACCTACATTTGATTCTGAAAAACCAACTACGTATTTTTTTCGTTAGTTAGAATCTATTCTGTTTGGACTATAATTAATTACTGAACAAATTTTTGGTTTTTATAATCAGAATATATGTTTTAATTATGTGAACAAAAACAGCAATATTGAATAATGGTTATTCATAGATTATGTCAAATTTTAATACCTTAACATAGAATATTAATTTATTACCGAAAACCAGGAGAGAAAAAAATTAATAATTGCAAAGTTTTTTTTAAATGAAAGATAATAACTGTAATCATAATCGATCTTCAGTTATAATTTTTCTCAGAATAACTAGAGTGAATTATTACCACATTGAAATGTTATAATAACGTCTCTGTGGTGGGTTGTTCCCAATAAAATAGTGTTCTGTGGTTCCTTGTTGTTTTGATTCTGTTTGAAACTAGTTCATGAGTGCCATTGAAGACCTATTGAAAACGATGAATTAACATATGGCATTCACCTACTCCTCAGGGATTTGGAATGGTAAGGAGAAAAATATTAATCTTGCTATATCTCTAGAACAGTAGATTTCATAGACGATCTTGTTCATGAGTTAAGTATGACCTACTGAAAACGATTAATTGAAATACGGCAATAACCTACTCCTCAGGGATTTCGAATGGTAAGGAGAAAAATATTAATCTCGCTATATCTCTAGAAAAGTTGAATTCATAGGCGATCTTGTTCATGGGTTCTGTATGATCTATTTAAAACGATTAATTGACATACGGCAATCACCTACTCCTCAGGGATTCCGAATGGTAAAGAGAAAAATATTAATCTCGCTATATCTCTTGAACAGAAGATTTCATAGGCGATCTTGTTCGTGAGTTCTGTATGACCTATTGAAAACGATTAATTGACATACGGCAATCACCTACTCCTCAGGGATTTTGAATGGTAAGGCGAAAAATATTAAACTCGCTTTAATTTCAGAACAGTTGATTTCATAGGCGATCTAGTTCATGAGTTCTGTGGAAGACCAATTGAAAACAGTAAATTGACATACGGCAATAACCTACTCCTCAGGGATTTCGAATAGTAAAGCGCAAAATATTAATCTCTATCTTTTGAATATTGAAAACAGATTAATTGACATACGGCGATCACCTAGTCCTCAGGGAAGACCAATTGAAAACAGTAGGACATACGAAAAATCCTCAGGGATTTCGAATAGTAAATATCTTGATCAGTAGATTTAATATAGGCTATCTAGTTCATGAGTGCTGTAGAAAAACTATTGAAAACGATAAATTGACATACAGCAATCACCTACTCCTCAGGGATTTCGAATGGTAAGAAGAAAAATAGTAATTTCTTTATATCTCCAAAACATTTGATATCATGGTTGATCTAGTTTATGAGTACCATCGATAACCTATTGAAAACGATGAATTGACATATGGCAATCACATACTCCTCAGAGGTTTCGAATGGTAAAGCGAAAAATATTAATCTTGCTATATCTCTCGAACAATAGATTTTATAGTCGATCTTGTTCATGAGTTCTGTATGATCTAATGAAAACGATCAATTGACATACGGCAATCACCTACACCTCAGGGATTTCGATTGGTAAGGCGAAAAATATTAGGTTCGTATTATTTTCAGAACAGTTGAGTTCATAGGTGATCTAGTTCATGAGTTCTGTGGAAGATCTATTGAAAACAGTAAATGGACATACGGCAATAACCTTCTCTTCGGAGATTTCGAATGGTAAAGCGCAAAATATTAATTTTGCTATATCTCTAGAGCAGTAGATTTCATAGTCGATCTTGTTCATGAGTTCTGTATTACCTATGAAATCTTCTGTTCTAGAGATATAGCGAGATTAATATTTTTCTCCTTACCATTCGACATCTCTGAGGAGTAGGTTATTTTCGTATGTCAATTAATCGTTATAAATAGTTCATACAGAACCCATGAACAAAGATCATCGGCGATCTTTTCAAGAGAAATAGCGAGATTAATATTTTGTCCTTACCATTCGAAATCTCTGAGGAGTAGGTGTTTGCCGTATGTCAATTAATCGTTTTCAATAGGTCATACTGAACTCATGAACAAGATCGACTATCAAATCTACTGTTCTAGAGATAAAGCAAGATTAATATTTTTCTCCTTACCATTCCAAATCCCTGAGGAGTAGGTGAACGCCATATGTCAATTCATCGTTTTCAATAGGTCTTCAATGGTACCCATGAACTAGATCACCTCTGAAATCAAATGTTTTAGAGATATGACGAGACTACTATTTTTCTTCTTACCATTCGAAATACCTGAGGAGTAGGTGATTGCTGTATGTCAACTTATCGTTTTCAATAGTTCTTCTACAGCACTCATGAACTAGATCTCCTATTGAATAAACTGTTCAAAAGATATTGCGAGATTAATACTTTGCGCTTTACCATTCGAAATCCCTATGGAGTAGGTTATTGCCGTATGTCCATTTACTGTTTTCAATTGGTCTTCCACAGAATTCATGAACTAGATCGCCTATGAAATCAACTGTTCTGAAAATAAAGCGAGTTTAATATTTTTCGCCTCACCATTCAAAATCACTGAGGAGTAGGTGATTGCCGTATGTCAATTAATCGTATTCAATAGGTCATACAGAACTCACGAACAAGATCGCCTATTAAATCTTCTGTTTTAGAAATATAGCGAGATTAATATTTTTCTCCATACCATTTGAAATCCGAGACGAGTAGTTGATTGCCGTTTGTCAAATAATCGTTTTCAATAGGTCATATTGAACTCATGAACAAGATCGACTATGAAATCTACTGTTCTAGAGATATAGCAAGATTAATATTTTTCTCCTTACCATTCCAAATCCCTGAGGAGTAGGTGAAGGCCATATGTCAATTCATCGTTTTCAATAGGTCTTCAATGGTACTCATGAACTAGAGCACCTGTGAAATCAAATGTTCAAGAGATATTGCGAGATTAATATTTTGCGCTTTACCATTTTAAATCCCTGAGGAATAGGTTATTGCCGTATGTCTATTTACTGTTTTCAGTAGGTGTTCCAGAGAACTCATGATCTAGATCGCCAATGAAATCAACTGCTCTAGAAATAAAGCGAGTTTAAAATTTTTTCGCCTCACCATTCGGAATCCCTGAAGTGTAGGTGATTACCGTATGTCAATTCATCGTTTTCAATAGGTCTTCTACTAAACTCATGATCTAGATCGCACATGAAATCAACTGTTCTAAAGATATAGCGAGATTGATATTTTTCCCGAAAACTTTTTATTCCCGAAAATATTTTTCTCCAAAATATTTGTTACCAGAAAAATTTTTTCCTAAAAAATTTTTTCCGTACAAATTTTTTTTCCGAAGAAATTTTTCCCGAAAACTTTTTATTCCCGAAAATATTTTTCTCTAGAATATTTGTTACCCGAAAAATTTTTTTCCGTACAAATTTTTTTTCCGAAGAATTTTTTTCTCGAAAAATTTTTTTCCCGAAAAATTTTTTCCTGAAAATTTATTTCCTGAAAAAGTTTTTTCCTGAAAAATTTTTATTCTGAAAAATTTTCTTTCTCCTACAGAACTCATGAACTAGATCGCCTATGAATTCAACCGTTCTAGAGATAAAACGAGATCAATAATTTTCTTCATACCATTTGAAATCCCAGAGGAGTAGGTTATTGCCGTATGTGCATTTAATGTTTTCAATAGGTCTTCCACAGAACTCATGAACTAGATCGCCTATGAAATCAACTGTTCTGAAAATAAAGCGAGTTTAATATTTTTCGCCTTACCATTCAGAATCACTGAGGAGTAGGTTATTGCCGTATGTCATTTAATCGTTTTCAATAGGTAATACAGAACTCACGAACAAGATCGCCTATGAAATCTTTTGTTCTAGATATATAGCGAGATTAATATATTTCGCCTTACCATTCAAAATCACTGAGGAGTAGGTTATTGCCGTATGTCAATTAATCGTTTTAAGTAGGTCATACAGAAGCCATGAACAAGATCGCTGATGAATTCAACTTTTCTAGAGATATAGCGAGATTAATATTTTTCTCCTTACCATTCCAAATCCCTGAGGAGTAGGTGATTGCCGTATGACAATTAATAATTTCCAGTAGGTCATACTGAACTCATGAACAAGATCGACTATGAAATCTACTGTTCTAGAGATATAGCGAGATTAATATTTTTCTCCTTACCATTCCAAATCCCTGAGGAGTAGGTGAATGCCATATGTCAATTCATCGTTTTCAATAGGTCTTCGATGGTACCCATGAACTAGATCACCTATGATATCAAATGTTATAATAATAATAATAATAATAGTTTATTAGCTTCAAGTAATTACACCATGTCGATATAAAAAATGAAACAAGTCAAAAAAAAAAGCTGAAACACTATGTATTCCAACGTTTACAAAACTCCCTAAATTCACATAAACTATAAGGTTCACAATTCAAAATAATATTATGCAATTCCTTCTTAAAGTTAATATGACATTTGATATCTTGCAGAACTTTCGGCAAAGCATTGAACAAACTCATAGCCACACACTCAACAGACTTACTCCTCGAAGCAGTACTATGTAATGGTAAAATATATGGATAAATTCTTCTGGTGTTATTCGAATTTTTAAATTTTGCGAAGTAATGGCGAAGTAATGTTTTAGAGATATGACGAGACTACTATTTTTCTTCTTACCATTCCAAATCCCTGAGGAGTAGGTGATTGCTGTATGTCAATTTATCGTTTTCAATAGTTCTTCTACAGCACTCATGAACTAGATCGCCTATGAAATCAACTGTTCTGAAAATGAAGCGAGTTCATGTTCAAGAGATATTTCGAAATTAATATTTTGCGCTTTACCATTTGAAATCCCTGAGGAATAGGTTATTGCCGTATATCCATTTACTGTTTTCAGTAGGTGTTCCAGAGAACTCATGATCTAGATCGCCAATGAAATCAACTGTTCTGAAAATGAAGCGAGTTTAATATTTTTCGCCTTACCATTCCAAATCCGTGAGGAGTAGGTGAATGCCATATGTCAATTCATCGTTTCCAATAGGTCTTCATTAGTACTCATGAACTAGATCACCTATGAAATCAAATGTTCAAGAGATATTTCGAAATTAATATTTTGCGCTTTTCCATTTAAAATCCCTGAGGAATAGGTTATTGCCGTATGTCCATTTACTGTTTTCAGTAGGTGTTCCAGAGAACTCATGATCTAGATCGCTAATGAAATCAACTGTTCTAGAAATAAAGCGAGTTTAAAATTCTTTTCGCCTCACCATTCGGAATCCCTGAAGTGTAGGTTATTACCGTATGTCAATTTATCGTTTTCAATAGGTCGTCTACTGAACTCATGATCTAGATCGCACATGAAATCAACTGTTCTAATGATATAACGAGATTGATGTTTTTCCCGAAAATTTTTCATTCCCGAAAATATTTTTCTCCAAAATATTTTTTACCCGAAAATTATTTTTTCTAAAGAATTTTTTTACGTAAAATTTTTTTTTCCGAAGAATTTTTTTCTCGAAAAATTTTTTTCCTGAAAAAATTTTTCCGAAAAATTTTAGTCCTGAAATAATTTTTTTCAGAAAAAAAATTAAAAAAAAAAATTTCTGGGAAAAAAATTTTTCGAGAAAAAAATATTTTGGAGAAAAATATTTTCGGGAATAAAAAATTCCGGGAAAATATCAATCTCGTTATATCTTTAGAACAGTTGATTTCATGTGCGATCTAGATCATGAGTTCAGTAGAAGACCTATTGAAAACGATAAATTGACATACGGTAATAACCTACACTTCACAAAAAATTTCTCCTACAAAACTTTTTTCCTCGAAGAATTTTTCTCCTGAAAAATTTTTATTTCCGAAATTTTTTTTTTTCAAAAAATTTTTTACCCGAGAAAATTTTTTCACGTGAACTTATTTCAAGAAAAATTTTCATTTCTGGAAATTTTTTTTTTGAAATATTTTTTTCTCAAAAAATTTTTTTTTCGAAAAATTTTCTACCTGATAATTAGTTTCCACGGAAGATTGTTAGCAATTAAAATCTATGTTCATCGAGCAACGGTGTGCACAATCTGGCAATACCGCTAACGCTCCAGGTACCTGCTAACCTGCCAGCATTTTTGTTCCTTTGTTAACATTACAGTCCACGAGCTCTACCAAGACAGAGCACAGTTTATATTATCCATTTCTACAACGATAATTCATTAAATGACTTTAAATACAAGTAGCAGGACCTACCATACCGTGTGAATTAATTGACATACTTTTAAGATTTAGATTACCTTATCATGTACTTATAGCTGACATATCTAAAATGTACAGACAGGTTTGGATTCATCCAAGTCAGACCAGATTCCAAAGAATATTCTGGCGAAAATCGGAAAATAAAAAATAAAAGTGCTATGAGTTACTAACGGTTACATACGGAAGTAAGTCAGCCAGTTTTCTAGCAACAAGAGCTTTGCAACAGATAGCTCATGAAAATGTTGACACCTATCCTGAAGCTTCTAAAGCAATTCGAGAAAATTTTTATGTAGACGATTATTTAGACGGCAGAAACAATCAATCTGACATTATTAAGCTTCAATCAACGGTTACGCAGTTGTTGATGGAGTCAGGTTTCCAATTGAGAAAGTGGTGAACTAACTCTCCAAATATTATTGAACACTTTAATATTGATAAGGAAGTTAAGTCTATCATACTAAATCTTAGCGAAAATCAAAATAGTAAGGCGTTGGGCGTATATTGGAATTCATCCTCTGACACAATAGAATATAACACAAGTCTAGGTGAATCAGAAGAGAATAAAAACATAACTAAAAGATCCATTCTCTCAACAATAAGTCAATTGTTCGACCCTATGGGCCTTGTTAGTCCCGTAGTGATGAAGGCCAAATTTATTCTTCAATTAGTTTGGAAGGAAAAGGGCGACTGGGATGACCCAGTATCCGATAATCTAAGAAAAAAGTGGTTTGAGTTAGTAGTTGGTCTACAGAAGCTCAAAAATATCAGAATCCCAAGACATACTCTATTGCGAGATGCTCAATACTTAGAAATACATTTATTCGTGGATGCATTTGAAAAAGGTTATAGTGCATGCCTATATGTAAGATGTCAAACTTCTAGCGAATTCAGATGTAGTCTTATTTGTTCAAAGAGTAAGGTAGCACCCATGAAGAATTTGACATTGCCCAGATTGGAACTATGCGCAGCACTCTTAGGATCGAAACTATTAACTAAAGTCAAATGCGCAATGAAAATAAATTTTCAAAAAACCTTTTGTTGGACAGATTCACTTGTCACCTATCATTGGATAAGGGGTTCTCCAGATAAATGGCAAACAGAGTGTCAAAGATACAATCGACAACCGATATTAAAGATTGGCATCATGTAAGATCAAAGGAAAATCCTGCTGATCTGATATCTAGAGGAGCTACTGTAAGCGACCTTACAAAATCAATATTTTGGTTTGAAGGGCTGCACTGGCTAAGGGGTAATGGTGATGAATATTCTTTATGTGGAAATATCGATATATTGACTGAGATACCTGAAGCTAAGACAATTTCAAATATTGCCATGGAAAATTCTGATAGTATATTTGAACGATTTTCTAATTTAAAAAAATTTAGAAAGCACTGACGTGAGGTCAGATTGCTTTGGCGCTCTTGTTGACCTACTTGCGAGTAAATATTCAAACCTTAACAAATCTATAAGCTCTCTGATCGGGTGAACAATAGTCTTTTTCCGTACTATGGGACAATGTGATGTAAATATGAAAGCCTAATGAATAAACAAACCTTTATCTCAATTTGAAAATAACTACTCATAATTTTCACCAAATTTTGTTCTATACTTCTCCTAAAAACTTACGTCATTGCTTTTCTGAGTTTTGACAACGCCATCAAATTCTTTCTCTATGATAAAAATTTTTTTTATTAATATTACGTCTGTGCTTTTCTGAATTTTGACAACGTCATCGACATCGAATTCTACCTCTATGAATTCTATGAAAATTTTGATTGATATTACGCCAACTGACACTGATATCTAGGTCCGCAAGTTGTCAAACGAATATCGATCTGTGATGGCAAATCTTTCAATGACAAAGCTCGGACTTCATGACATTTCTATTTTTCTCTTGAGTAAATGAAAAAAATGATCATATCTTCAGAAGGGGGAGAGCTACGACAATGAAATTTGAGGATGAGTAAGATATCGGTTACCTCAATTAACATACGGATTTTTATTTGAATCTAAATGAAGTCTTAGGAGATATTGAGTATTGAAAATTTTTTTTTTGGGAATTTTTTAAAAATTCTCTAGCGCGACGATTTCTGCGAAATTTTGCAAGCCGTTTCGTTTCAGCGTCCCTCAATAACATTCCAAGTATCAACTTGATCGGATGGATATTCTAGTCGTTATTGAGGAAACAAAATTTCAGATGCTCATAACTACTGAACCATCCGACGGATTTGGCCCAATAACGAACTTGACCGAGATATTTGGACAATTAACCTATTCTGAAAATATGAAAACTCTAGCTGATTCCTTTTGGATGCTAGAGAGGATACGGCCGGCCGGCCGGACAGACTCAACTTTCGCCACGAATTCTTCATCAGGAGTCGAACCCAATCGATTGAGACCATTTTCGGCTCGATATTCCAAAATTACAGACATTCGGGCAAAATGATAGGCACTCTGTTCGGGTGAACAAGAGCGCCAAAAGATTATAAGAATTATGGCATATTCTTTGCGATTCATAAATAACGCAAGTAACAGAGGTAATAAAAGATTTGGCTATTTAGACGTATTAGAGATAGGAGACGCTTTTAATGTTTTGATAAAGTTAGCCCAGGCTAGAGCATTTAGCCAAGATATTGCGGATTTAAAAGATCAAAAATACATTAGAGGTTCTAGTTCAATTTCGGGTTTAAATCCTTTTCTCGATACTAATAATATATTTCGAGTTGGAGGTAGAATCTTGAACGCAGAGTTTGACTATGACAAAGAGCATCCAATTATTTTGCCAAAGAATCATTTATTAACTCTATACATAATGAGCGACGAGCACAGAACACTGCTCCACTGCGGACCACAGCAATTATTGTTCGCCATAAGAGAGAGATTTTGGCCTCTCGGAGGTAGGAATATTGCGCGTAAAATTGTTCATGAATGCATGGTTTGTTTTAAGGCAAAACCAAAAACATGCGAATACATTATGGGTAACCTACCTTCAGAACGGCTTTCCCAGGCATTTCTTTTTTCATACGTAGGTTGCGATTACGCTGGTCCCTTTTTGTTGAAGGACAGTAAAGCTCGTAAGCCAGGTAAAGTAAAAGCGTGGATATGCATATTTGTCTGCATGCCTACAAAGGCAGTTCATATTGAGTTAGTATCTGAGTTAACTACACAAGCCTTTATTGCGTGTTTGAGAAGATTTACTGCTCGAAGAGGAAAACCGAAGACCATTTTTTCAGACAATGGTACGCAATTCGTAGGTTCTAACAATGAACTTCTCAGTTTTTTTGAAGAAAACACTGAAAAAATTACTAAACATTTTACCGATGAAGGGATAATTTGGAAATTCATTCCACCAAGAGCACCAAACTTTGGAGGAATATGGAAAGCGTGCGTTAAGAGTGTAACGATTTTACGTTACATCCCGTAGTCCCTATCGCCGTGCCACCAATGCTTCCGTACTTCACGGAAGAATGAGACCCGATTGTCGCGAGGAGGTCATTTTCAATTTTCATTTTATGAACGATTTTGAAGGTCACTTAGATTTGAGACAAGACGTTGTGAAGAGGTGATAAGAAGTGAGTGTGATTTCTGGTGAATGATTTTATCTTTATTAATTGATTCAATTAAATTTATCTTTTTCCTTTTTCCTTGTTCAGGAATTTCATTTAACAAATTTCTTTATTTAATCCTTGCTCACATTCAGAGAGATTGGGATTTTATTTACATTTATTTTTTCTTTCATTTCTTCAGTTGCCAGAGAGTACATGCTCCCCTTTATCCTCATTTTTATATTCATTTTGTATGGTTCTTTCGGATCATTTATCTAAATTTCAATTCTAAACTTTATAATATTCACTATTAATTCAGAAGATATATTGAACTTAATTTTATTTCTCTTTCCAGAGAGTAGACTATAATATATGATTAAAAATATATTTAATATTTGTTCATATTAGTTATATTGCTTATATTTGTCATATCTCTATTGAAATTATTTGGGCTGAGAATTTGTGAAACATTTACTGGTTTTAATCATCATATTGCCAGAAGAGTTAGAACAGAATTTAAGTTGATAACCATTTTGACCTAAACTAATTTTCATTTATTCTGCACTGCATGCTGGAGTATCAGTCGACATTGGAGGAAATCAACATCATCTTAGAAACTGACTCTTACGAAGATCAGAATATTCTTGGCTAGTATCCAACCAACGAGCCTCCACCAATTCGAACAAGTCTCCACCATACTGAAGGAGCCTCCACTAAACTGAATTGAAGTATCGGGCCATCCAAAATAATTAGGCTATTATCTACCCAGCGAGCTTCTACGACACTCAACTCTGAATATTCAAAATTTTGAATTGAAATACCCGGAATAAACACAAGTGAGGTCTCAAAATTCCTGTTTCTAACTTGAACATATCCAAATTCTGTCTGGAGTCCATAACCTTTTTATAAAGCCAAATTTGTATCTGTATATATTTTTTTATTATAAATCAGCCTTCAGCAATAATTGTTAACAACATTTTTTTGTAAATTTATAGTTTGATTAAATTTTAAAAGTTATTTCCTTTATATTGAGTAAAAGCAAGATTTCTTTCGGTTTACTTGTTAAACCTGGCGCCCAACAAAAGTTAAGTTCTGTGAAGTTGATTTTTGAAACTCACCCCTCACCGTAACAGTCTGTGCAGCCGATAGGCATACGTGCAACCGTAGGTTACAAGAGTACTAAGCATCATTTGAAGCGTATTATAGGCCTCAATTAGCTGCGCTCTGAAGATTTTACTACGGTCTTGTGTCAGATAGAATCTATACTCAATTCGCGACCACTTACCCCTCTTTCTTCCAGTCCTAATGATTTATCCCCACTCACACCTGCACATTTTCTAATTGGACGGCCTCTCACAAGCTTACCCCAAGGCAGTTATATAGATATTCCAGATGGTCGACTAAAACTATATCGGCAGAGGCAAAAGATGGTGCAATTATTCTGGAAACAATGGAGCATTGAGTACGCCAACGGCCTTCAAGTGAGGCTAAAATGGAAAAACAACGGCCCCAATCTGGTCAGCAAGGGAGCTTTGGTTATAATAAAGGAAGACAACTTACCTCCTCTGGCATGGAAGATGGGTAGAATAGAATAGCTCCACGCTGGTGCTGATGGCGTTATTCGAGTAGTCTCAGTACGCTGCAGTGATGGTAGTGTTTTTAAAAGAGCGATAACGAAAATATGTATACTTCCTATTGAGAACGATGTGAATAATGTCTGAATAGTGTTTATTTATTATTTTTGTTGTTGGAATGTAGTCATTTCAAGGCCGGCAGTGTGTTAGCAATTAAAATCTATGTTCTTCGAGCAACGGTGCACAATCTGGCAATACCGCTAACGCTCCAGGTACCTGCTAACCTGCCAGCATTTTTGTTCCTTTGTTAACATTACTGTCCACGAGCTCTACCAAGACAGAGCACAGTTTATATTATCCATTTCTACAACGATAATTCATTAAATGACTTTAAATACATGTATTAAGTAAATATGTTGAACTATTAATTGAAATTAAGAAGTTATCAAACAATATTGATACTCCTGTACAAAACTTTAACTAAAGTCAGTTGGCCAAGTTCTTTGTAGTCTTCTTATGTTGTAGGGATCTCGTGCCAGTTGGTCTATGAGGATGTTTTCATGTAATTCAAGGTTCTGATGGTACTTTGCTGCACGTTTTTTGATTTCGTCATCGATAAATGGTATCATTAGATCGTTATGGATAATGTAGTTAGATACATACCACGGCGCATCTGATATCAAGCGTAGTATTTTGGATTGGAGTCTCTGTATTATTTGAATATTGGATCTTTTAGCACATCACCAAAATTGTATGCCATATGTCCAAATCGGTTTAATTATCGCCTTGTAGACCAGTATCTTATTCTGAAGTGATAATTTGGATTTTCTTCCTATGAGCCAATACATTTGTCTGATTTTCATGTTTATTTGTGTTTTTTTGGCTAGGATGTGTGGTTTCCAAGTGAGGCGTTGGTCTAGATGAATACCAAGATATTTTGCTTCTGTTCTCACTGGTACTTGAGTATCATGGATTTGTACAGGAGGGCAGATACTTCTTTTATTGGTGAAGGTAACTTGTACTGACTTCGTTTCATTGATAGTAAGTCGCTATTTTCGATACCATTGTCCTAATTCTGTCAGATGTTCTTGAAGGTATTTGGAGGCCACAACAGCATTTTCGTGAGATGTAAGCGTTGCTATATCGTCTGCAAATGAAGCTAATGTTGTATTTGGATTTTCTGGTACGTCGGATGTATAGATCAAATAGAGTAGTGGACCCAATATACTTCCTTGTGGAACTCCTGCTTTTATTTCAATTGGGCTTGATATAGCATCACCATATCTTACGGCGAAGTATCGATTTGTAAGATAGGATTTCAAGATTAGGTAATATGGCTGAGTGAGTAGTTTCTTCAGTTTGTATAAAAGTCCTTTATGCCATACTTTATCGAAAGCTTGAGATGAATCCAAGAATACAGCAGTACAATATTTGTTCCCTTCTAGGCTTTTGGAAATAGTGTTCACTACACGATGTATTTGATGAGCTGCAGAGTGGTGTTCCCTAAAACCAAGTTGATGATTGGGTATGAGTCCGTTCACATTTATGTCCTTCTTCAATCTCTTGAGTAGTAATTTCTCGAACAGTTTTCCTAGGATTGGTAGGAGACTTATGGGTTTATAGGATTTCACATCATGTTCAAGTTTGTTCGGTTTGGATATCATAATCATTTCTGCATATTTCCAGATTGTGGGAAAGTAAGATAGGCTCATCATTCGATTGAACAGAGTATTGATGTATATGATTGCTTTTTGTGGCAGTTGTTTCAGAATTTCTGCTGTTATCAGGTCGTATCCAGGAGCTTTCTTGTTTTTCAACCTCTTTATTTCATAAAAAACTTCTTTTGCCTTGAATGGTTTAACAGGGGGCGACATTTGACAGGCAACATCCAGGAATGACTCAACTTCTGCATCATTGATTCCTGGTTGGGGTTCATCTGGGGTAAATACTTGCGATAAGTGTGTTGCGAAAAGAGTTATTTTATCCTCATCAGAGCTAGCCCACTCTCCATTTAGTTTTCTGATCGGAGGATTTCGCTTTATAGGTGTTTCGTACTTTTTCGTAGCTTTCCAGATGTTGTATTCACCGTTATTGTCGATGCTCTCTATGTGGTGCTGAAATTGTGAATTGGAATACTCTTGTATTATCTTATGTAGTTTGCTAGCCAGATAGTTATATTTTTTTTTATCTGTCTCATTACGAGATCTCTGCCATCTTCCTCTCGCTTGTCATTTTGCGGTAACCATTTCTCGAATGTACAGAGGTAATTTCGTTTTTTCATCTTGTTTAGAGTTCGCTGTTGTGCTTTCCCAGGCTGCTTTCTGTATCATTTCTACAATAAATTTGGAGGCTTCTTCCAAATCTTGATGATCTTTGAGTTTAATGTCCGGTTTGATGTTGTCACTTAGAATTTGTTTAAATGAGTTCCAGTTTGTCTCATGTATTGTGAGAGTAGGTTTATTCTTCCTGAATATAGGGGTTGTACTTAGGTTCAGTAAAATGGGCGAGTGATCTGATGATGGATCCGGTGTTGCTTATGTTTGCAGGTGGCCATTTGCAAATCCTTTAGTGACGAAAAGTCTAAAAGATCAGGGATTTTGTTTGGATCAGTCATGTAAGATATCATGATTTACACAATCGAAGGCTTTAGAAAAATCTATGAAAAGTCCACCAGGAAACTCGCCATTTTCCAGGGAAACAATTATATTTTGGATGAATTCAAAATTGCAGTCTCTGTACTCTTACCTCTAGTAAAGCCATGTTGCTTCTTGGATAGAACACCAAATTTCTTAAAGAAATTCAGAAGACGATTCACCAAGATTTTTCGAAAATCTTGGCGAATGATGTTATAAGACTAATTGGCCTATAATTAGAAAGATCACTCAGATTCCCTTTCTTGTGACAAGGTCTAACAATAGACTTTTTCAGCGCATCTGGAAAGATTCCAGACTTAAATGCACAATTCAATATGAAACAAAGAGGTTTGACGATTAACGAAATGTGTTTCTTTATAACTGTCATTGGGATTTCATCATACCCAAAGGATTTTTTGTTTTTCATCATTTTGATAACAGATAAAATTTCAATTTCTAGAGCTTCAAATAGACAAAATGAATTTGCAATTCGAGGTTTTCTAGAAGTCTTAGCGCTGTGTCCACGAGCTCTACCAAGACAGAGCACAGTTTATATTATCCATTTCTACAACGGTAATTCATTAAAGTTTCAAAGTAAATTAAGGTGTATAAATTGACAAGTTTAAACGAGCAGACAGCTCAACCAGGAGATTTTCTCCTAGAAAATTATTTTCCTCGAAAATATTTTTCCCGAAAAATTTTTATTTCCGAAAATTTTTTTTCCGAAAAATTTTTTTTTCGAAAAATTTTTTACCTGATAATTAGTTTTCACTGAAGATTTTCTCCCAGAAAATTGTTTTCCTCGAAAAATTTTTCTCCCGAAAAATTTTCATTACCGAAATTTTGTTTTCCAAAAAATTTCTTACCCGAGAAAAATCTTTCATGTGGACTAATTTCAAGTAAAATTTTAATTTCGATAAACGATAAATTGACATATGGCAATCACCTAATCCTCATGGATTTCGAATGGTAAGGCGAAAAATATTAAACTCGCTTTATTTTCAGAACAGTTGAGTTCATAGGCGATCTAGTTCATGAGTTCTTTGGAAGACCAATTGAAAACAGTTAATTCACAAACGGCAATAACCTACTCCTCAGAAATTTCGGATGGTAAAGCGCAAAATATTAATCTCGCAATATCTTTTGAACAGTTGATTTAATAGGCGATCTAGTTCATGAGTGCTGTAGAAGAACTATTGAAAACGATATATTGTGATTTTAAATGGAAAAGCGCAAAATATTAATCTCGCAATATCTCTTGAACATTTGATTTCATAGGTGATCTAGTTCATGAGTACCATTGAAGACCTATTGAAAACGATGAATTAACATATGGCATTCACCTACTCCTCAGGGATTTGGAATTGTAAGGAGAAAAATATTAATCTTCTTATATCTCTAGAACAGTAGATTTCATAGTCGATCTTGTTCATGAGTTCAGTATGACCTATTGAGAACGATTTATTGTCATACGGCAATCACCTACTCCTCAGGGATTTTGAATGGTAAGAAGAAATATATTAATCTCGCTGTATCTCTAGAAAAGTTGAATTCATAATCGATCTTGTTCGTGAGTTCTGTATGACCTATTGAAAACGATTAATTGACATACGGCAATCACCTACTCCTCAGGGATTTTGAATGGTTAGGCGAAAAATATTGAACTCGCTTTATTTTCAGAACAGTTGATTTCATAGGCGATCTAGATCATGAGTTCTGTGGAAGACCAATTGAAAACAGTGAACTGACATACGGCAATAACATATTCCTCAGGGATTTCGAATGGCAAAGCGCAAAATACGAGGGCCATTCAGAAACTAACCTCCGATTGGTCACAGTGCGGGTAGTGGGGGGGAGTAGCTCGCCATCTGTGCATTCACGCGCTCAGCAGGTCAGTCAGTATCAAGCCGTAGTCGAGTGAACATCGTACCTGCGCTAGTTTAGTTTTTGTGGCAGTTTGAAATGTGTGCTGCAATAGAAAATCCCGCCAGATGTGAGGTGCGTGCTGTTATAAGTAAGTAAGTAAGTAAGTAAGTATTTATTAATCCCTTAAGACATATATAAATGTATGAGACAAGTCAGAAAAAAAAAATAACTACAAATTCGTAATTATATCATTGTAGATGATACAACTTAAAATTACTACAAGAAAAAGACATAAAAATATAAATACAAATATTACATTGAGTCAAGTTGCTGATCACATATGTATTCATTAATACTGTAATAAGCCTTACGACTTAACAGAGATCTAATGGCTTTCTTGAAACGGATTAAACTTAAGGATTTGAAACAAGCGGGTAATTTATTATAGATTTTTATGCCCTGATAAGTGGGTGAACGTTCATATCTTGCTGTTTTGTGTTCTGGAAGAGTTAAAACTTCTACGTTCCGTGTATTGTAAGAGTGGTGACTAGATAGTTTATCCATACTCTGAAATTTTTGTCTAATTAAGATAAGCGACTTATAGATGTAGATACAGGGTACAGTTAATATGCAATTATTAGTGAAAATAGGTTTGCAAGAGGATCTTGAGTTTATACCATATATCATTCATAACACTCTCTTTTGAGAAACAAAGACTCTATTTACATCCGATGAAACACCCCATAATAAAATATTATATGATATGTGGCTATATACAAGGCAGTAGTATAGGTTCATCAGATATTCACTTGAAAAGCAATGTTTCACCCGATAAATGGCGTAAAATGATGAATTTAGTTTTTACATAGGATGTCAATATGATAGCTCCATCTGAGATGTTCATCAATGTAGATACCCAAAAACTTAGTGGACTCGTCCGACCTAATTGTAGAGCCCAAGGAGGTGATCGTTAATTGCTCTCCTTCAGCTGCTTTGTTTCCGAAAGAAATAATTTTTGTTTTCTCTACGTTCAGGAGTAACGCTTTTACGACGACACCAAGCACTAAAATTATTAATGAGACATTGACAGATGCTAACAAGCTGGGATGCGTCCGAAGCAGAAATAGCCACAGAAAAGTCATCAGCAAAAATCAACAACAATTCAGACCTCAAGTAATCAGGCAGGTCGTTGATGAAGAGGACGAAAAGAAGTGGGCCCAATACCGATCCCTGGGAACTCCTAATTTTAAATTATAATTTTGGCTAAGAACATCATCGACTTTTACTTTCATAGACCTACCAGATATGAAACTCATCAACCAATCAAGGAATGTACCTCGAAATCCCAAGTTATAGAATTTTTCTCTCATAAAACCGACGGAAAGTACGTCAAAGGCACAGGAAAGATCAAAAACAGTCCTACAACGAAGCGTCCTCCATCTAGATTCTTATGGACGAACTCGATGAACTCAGAAAGCTGCCGTCTCAGTAGAACGGCCGGTCCTGAATCCATGTTGAGCATTAGAGACAAGATCGAACTTGTCCAAAAAGAACTATTGAAAACGATAAATTGACATACAGCAATCACATACTTAACTCAGGGATTTTTTCAATGGTAAGGCGAAAAATATTAAACTCGCTTTATTTTCAGAACAGTTGAGTTCATAGGCGATCTTGTTCATGAATGCTGTTTAAGAACTATTGAAAACGATAAATTGACATACATAATCACATATAACTCCTCAGGGATTTTGAATGGTAAGGCGAAAAATATTAAACTCGCTTTATTTTCAGAACAGTTGAGTTCATAGTCGATCTTGTTCATGAGTGCTGTTTAAGAACTATTGAAAACGATAAATTGACATACAGCAATCACATACTCCTCAGGGATTTTGAATGGTAAGGCGAAAAATATTAAACTCGCTTTATTTTCAGAACAGTTGAGTTCATAGTCGATCTTGTTCATGAGTGCTGTTTAAGAACTATTGAAAACGATAAATTGACATACAGCAATCACATACTCCTCAGGGATTTTGAATGGTAAGGCGAAAAATATTAAACTCGCTTTATTTTCAGAACAGTTGAGTTCATAGTCGATCTTGTTCATGAGTGCTGTTTAAGAACTATTGAAAACGATAAATTGACATACAGCAATCACCTACTCCTCAGGGATTTTGAATGGTAAGGCGAAAAATATTAAACTCGCTTTATTTTCAGAACAGTTGAGTTCATAGTCGATCTTGTTCATGAATGCTGTTTAAGAACTATTGAAAACGATAAATTGACATACAGCAATCACATACTCCTCAGGGATTTTGAATGGTAAGGCGAAAAATATTAAACTCGCTTTATTTTCAGAACAGTTGAGTTCATAGGCGATCTTGTTCATGAGTGCTGTAGAAGAACTATTGAAAACGATAAATTGACATACAGCAATCACATACTCCTCAGGGATTTCAAATGGTAAGGCGAAAAATGTTAAACTCGCTTTATTTTCAGAACAGTTGAGTTCATAGGCGATCAAGTTCATGAGTGCTGTAGAAGAACTATTGAAAACGATAAATTGACATACAGCAATCACATACTCCTCAGGGATTTTGAATGGTAAGGCGAAAAATATTAAACTCGCTTTATTTTCAGAACAGTTGAGTTCATAGTCGATCTTGTTCATGAATGCTGTTTAAGAACTATTGAAAACGATAAATTGACATACAGCAATCACATACTCCTCAGGGATTTTGAATGGTAAGGCGAAAAATATTAAACTCGCTTTATTTTCAGAACAGTTGAGTTCATAGTCGATCTTGTTCATGAATGCTGTTTAAGAACTATTGAAAACGATAAATTGACATACAGCAATCACATACTCCTCAGGGATTTTGAATGGTAAGGCGAAAAATATTAAACTCGCTTTATTTTCAGAACAGTTGAGTTCATAGGCGATCAAGTTCATGAGTGCTGTAGAAGAACTATTGAAAACGATAAATTGACATACAGCAATCACATACTCCTCAGGGATTTTGAATGGTAAGGCGAAAAATATTAAACTCGCTTTATTTTCAGAACAGTTGAGTTCATAGTCGATCTTGTTCATGAATGCTGTTTAAGAACTATTGAAAACGATAAATTGACATACAGCAATCACATACTCCTCAGGGATTTTGAATGGTAAGGCGAAAAATATTAAACTCGCTTTATTTTCAGAACAGTTGAGTTCATAGTCGATCTTGTTCATGAATGCTGTAGAAGAACTATTGAAAACGATAAATTGACATACAGCAATCACATACTCCTCAGGGATTTTGAATGGTAAGGCGAAAAATATTAAACTCGCTTTATTTTCAGAACAGTTGAGTTCATAGTCGATCTTGTTCATGAATGCTGTTTAAGAACTATTGAAAACGATAAATTGACATACAGCAATCACATACTCCTCAGGGATTTTGAATGGTAAGGCGAAAAATATTAAACTCGCTTTATTTTCAGAACAGTTGAGTTCATAGTCGATCTTGTTCATGAATGCTGTTTAAGAACTATTGAAAACGATAAATTGACATACAGCAATCACATACTCCTCAGGGATTTTGAATGGTAAGGCGAAAAATATTAAACTCGCTTTATTTTCAGAACAGTTGAGTTCATAGTCGATCTTGTTCATGAATGCTGTTTAAGAACTATTGAAAACGATAAATTGACATACAGCAATCACATACTCCTCAGGGATTTTGAATGGTAAGGCGAAAAATATTAAACTCGCTTTATTTTCAGAACAGTTGAGTTCATAGTCGATCTTGTTCATGAATGCTGTTTAAGAACTATTGAAAACGATAAATTGACATACAGCAATCACATACTCCTCAGGGATTTTGAATGGTAAGGCGAAAAATATTAAACTCGCTTTATTTTCAGAACAGTTGAGTTCATAGGCGATCTTGTTCATGAATGCTGTTTAAGAACTATTGAAAACGATAAATTGACATACAGCAATCACATACTCCTCAGGGATTTTGAATGGTAAGGCGAAAAATATTAAACTCGCTTTATTTTCAGAACAGTTGAGTTCATAGTCGATCTTGTTCATGAATGCTGTTTAAGAACTATTGAAAACGATAAATTGACATACAGCAATCACATACTCCTCAGGGATTTTGAATGGTAAGGCGAAAAATATTAAACTCGCTTTATTTTCAGAACAGTTGAGTTCATAGGCGATCTTGTTCATGAATGCTGTTTAAGAACTATTGAAAACGATAAATTGACATACAGCAATCACATACTCCTCAGGGATTTTGAATGGTAAGGCGAAAAATATTAAACTCGCTTTATTTTCAGAACAGTTGAGTTCATAGTCGATCTTGTTCATGAATGCTGTTTAAGAACTATTGAAAACGATAAATTGACATACAGCAATCACATACTCCTCAGGGATTTTGAATGGTAAGGCGAAAAATATTAAACTCGCTTTATTTTCAGAACAGTTGAGTTCATAGTCGATCTTGTTCATGAATGCTGTTTAAGAACTATTGAAAACGATAAATTGACATACAGCAATCACATACTCCTCAGGGATTTCAAATGGTAAGGCGAAAAATGTTAAACTCGCTTTATTTTCAGAACAGTTGAGTTCATAGGCGATCAAGTTCATGAGTGCTGTAGAAGAACTATTGAAAACGATAAATTGACATACAGCAATCACATACTCCTCAGGGATTTTGAATGGTAAGGCGAAAATATTAAACTCGCTTTATTTTCAGAACAGTTGAGTTCATAGTCGATCTTGTTCATGAATGCTGTTTAAGAACTATTGAAAACGATAAATTGACATACAGCAATCACATACTCCTCAGGGATTTTGAATGGTAAGGCGAAAAATATTAAACTCGCTTTATTTTCAGAACAGTTGAGTTCATAGTCGATCTTGTTCATGAATGCTGTTTAAGAACTATTGAAAACGATAAATTGACATACAGCAATCACATACTCCTCAGGGATTTTGAATGGTAAGGCGAAAAATATTAAACTCGCTTTATTTTCAGAACAGTTGAGTTCATAGTCGATCTTGTTCATGAATGCTGTTTAAGAACTATTGAAAACGATAAATTGACATACAGCAATCACATACTCCTCAGGGATTTTGAATGGTAAGGCGAAAAATATTAAACTCGCTTTATTTTCAGAACAGTTGAGTTCATAGGCGATCTTGTTCATGAATGCTGTTTAAGAACTATTGAAAACGATAAATTGACATACAGCAATCACATACTCCTCAGGGATTTTGAATGGTAAGGCGAAAAATATTAAACTCGCTTTATTTTCAGAACAGTTGAGTTCATAGGCGATCTTGTTCATGAATGCTGTTTAAGAACTATTGAAAACGATAAATTGACATACAGCAATCACATACTCCTCAGGGATTTTGAATGGTAAGGCGAAAAATATTAAACTCGCTTTATTTTCAGAACAGTTGAGTTCATAGTCGATCTTGTTCATGAATGCTGTTTAAGAACTATTGAAAACGATAAATTGACATACAGCAATCACATACTCCTCAGGGATTTTGAATGGTAAGGCGAAAAATATTAAACTCGCTTTATTTTCAGAACAGTTGAGTTCATAGGCGATCAAGTTCATGAGTGCTGTAGAAGAACTATTGAAAACGATAAATTGACATACAGCAATCACATACTCCTCAGGGATTTTGAATGGTAAGGCGAAAAATATTAAACTCGCTTTATTTT